>OX326951.1:8300000-8507500 GCA_946800315.1 Misopates orontium
TAATTAATTTGTTAGATTTGTGTAATATTATAGCATCATAGTGTTGTATTTGTTAGATTTGTGTAATTATGTATGATTAATTAAGATATTAGAAGTAATTTTGAACGATCTATGTGTATTATTAATTTTTTTTTAAATTAATGGTTAGATTTGTGTAATTAGTATTTGTGATGTAATTGTTGATTAGATAGTGTATTTATATATGTTAATTATTTATACTTAATTAAGGTAGTAGAGGTAATTAATTATGTGACGATCTATATATGTATATTAAGGTTTAATTTAATTAATCGGTTAGATTTGTGTAATATTATCGCATAATAGTGATGTATTTGTTGATTCGAGTGTATTAGTACTGTTAATTATATATATATATATAAATATATATATAAATAAATATATATATATATATATATATATATATGCTTAATTAATTAATATTAGATTTGTGATTATGACAATATAGCTACGTTTTTTTTTTTTTTTGTAGAATTTAATCGATTAAGTTTGTATTATATAACATATATAATTGTGTTTATGTTAGAACGTATTTATGTTAATTAGATATGCTAAAAAGGTTAGTAGAATTGAGAAATTATATATTTGTAATAAAAATATGGAAATATATTTTGGTTAAACTTGTTTATATGAACATGCTATGGTGTAATTATTGATGCTTGATATAGATAGAGATATATGTAGAAGATGTAGTTATTTTGTGACACGTCTGTACGTGATTAATTGTTGAATACTTTAATTTAATAGTATATATATCACAATGAGTATTGAGCTTACTTAATTGTAATACATTGATTAGAAAAATTAGCGGAGATTTGTATAATTTAGACGTAACAGATGTATATATACTTAATTAGTCAATTTAGTAAATGAATAGATAGTATATATTGTCGTGTATCCCTTTTATATTAATTTGACCATTCTAAATATTTATTTATCAGATGGCCGGCTCGTCAGATCAGGGTAAGGGGAAAGGAAAAAAGAAGGTGCCGAAGAACCAGGTGCCATACCCGGAAGGGGTACCTCGAGGATCATTCTCTTCGCAGCCTGATCTTGGTTCGATGGGATCACTTTCAGCGGTGTTGCCGATGTTTCCCGGAGGATCAAATGACGCAGGAGCCCGCGCTAGTGGGCCGTTTACCAATCAATTGATGGGTGTAGGATCGACAATGGGGGGTGTATATGTTGGGGGTGGTTATGGTGGTGGTGGATTCGGTGGGGCTGGCTACAGCGGGGTTGGTTATGGTGGGGGTGGTTATGGTGGGCCTGGATTGGGTGGGCCTGGATTTGGTGGGGCTGGATATGGGAGTGTTCCCGGATTTGGTGTGCCTGGTTTTGGGAGTGGAGCTGGATTTGGTATGCCACAAACACCGCTAACGAGGCCACAGCTACAGGTTCAGGGGACGGGAAGTACTGCTGGGCCATCATCATCGGGCTCACGGGGTTCAGGCTCACGTGGTTCAGGCACACGAGCTTCAGGCACACGAGCTTCAGGCTCACGTGCTCATGGCGTTTCTGAGGAGTTAGACGAGGATGAGGGGGGTAACAATAATTCAGGAGACGATGGTGGTATTACTAGGGTTGCCTCGCGAGGAGAATCTAAACCTCGCGAGCCCCCGGCAAATCCGGATGACAGGGAGGTACTTGAATTATTCTTTGATGGCTCAATAGAGAACCCTTCCGCCGTGACCACGATTGGTACAAATTTGAGGAACATGATGCAAGGGGCATACTTCACGTACGACATGTGGCCAGAGGAGGAGAAGGAAATGTGTTGGAACAGATTTAAGGTAAGGAATTAGCTTGACTTCTATATTTATTAAATATTTATAAATATTTGTTCATTATTATTCATTTATGTGACCAACTTTTCTTTATGTCTGTATTAAATGCAGCACACTTACCAGTGGGATCCTGCCATAGAAAATGCAGTCAGGGAATGGTACGATAGGGTCGCTACTGCGAGATTTGCAGGTTCAGTAAACTACGCCAAGAAATGGTGGTTGCGCTGCAAAGTTGACCCCACCTATAGTATGAGTCACAGTTGTTGGATTCACGAAAATTTTCGGTAGGCATTTTATGATTATTGGGAGCTTGAGCCCACGAAGGGTCGTTCGGAGCAGAACGCTAAAAATAGAGATAAGGGGAAAACGGTAAACTATAGGGGTGGGTCTCGCAGCACGAACAAGCATAGGATAGATCTGGTAAGTAGAAAAATATGATTGGTTATTTTTCAAATATCATCATTGATTTAATAATGTGATCTATATTTGCTTTAATGAATTTTCATATTATGACAGGCAAAGGAAATGAATACAACGCCCGACAAGGTGCCGTTTCAGGATGTCTTTATAAAGACTCGTGCAAAGAAACATGACGACGGAACGGTTGAGTGGCCAAACCCTGAGGACAAAGCTAATTACGTGAGTATAATATTTTCTTTCATTAAAGTGGTGTAATCGTCAATAATCGTTGTTGTCGTAATAATACTTATGTTTGTTACAAAAATATATTTTGAATCATAATATGTTATATGTAGGATGCTTATGTGGAACACTGTCTGAGAGAACATGGGCCAGATATGAGCACGTGGCCGGTCTGGGACGTTAGACCGTGGGTGGAAATTGCCGCAGCCGGACGTGTAAAGAAGAATAGGGTGGTGGGTCTGGCGAGCTATGGTGAGCCTGAGCGCGTAGGATTCAAGGCTCGAAGACATTCTAGGTTCGTTGAGACTGGCTCTTCTAGTCGCGTGGATGCACTGATGGCCGAAACAGCTTCTCAACGGCAAGAAATCACAGGTTTAAAGAATGTTCTCAAATACTTTGTGTCACAGTTCAATATGCCGGTGCCCGATGAATTGTGGGGGTCAGGGCAACAACAACAGGGGCAACAACAACAGTTTAACAACTTCCCGGCAGTTTTCCACCAACCATTGCAACCGACGAACACGAGTTTCGGCAGCGGGCGGTTATCAGAGGATCCACTCTATCGACCACGGTCACATTCTACCGATCAGGAGGACGAAGGGGACCAGGAAAGAAGTTCGGGTGGCGGTGCGGACGACACTACTGGCTTGGGTGATATGTAATTTGCCGAGGATACTGAAATTTAGACTGTTATTTGCTGCTTTTATTTGTATTTGTATAATTATGAACAAACGTGGTTTGTTTTAGCTTGTTTTTATTTATGTTTGCACCTTATATATATTTATGTTTTTATTTATATTTATAATTTACACTAGTTTTATATATATATATATATATATATATATATATATATATATATATAAACGTTACAATTCAAATAACTCAAATATTACAACTCAAGCTTACATATTGCAAATAAACCATTGTTTAAGTTCACGAATTCTTACTACATAGGCATACATATTGCTTAGAACATACATTACGTATAATCAGGGTCATCGTCGTCACCATCATCATGATCTTCATCCACGTCATCGTCGGCGGATGTGTCGTTATCATCGACTTCCACAATATCATCGTCTGCAAGCCTGATAGGTGTATTGTCGATATTGTTGATGTCATCCAATCTTAACTGAGGTGCGGTGCTATCTTGGTAAATGTCGAGATTAGCCACTGCAGTTGTGTCAACAAGGTTCTCGCTCTTGTCGTGCAAACCGCCCACCATCCTCTCCTACTGGTATTTTTTTGTGAAGGATACAGACTGTAATAGACTTGTTGCGCCTGACTTTCTAGGATAAACGGTTCAGACGCTCCTGTCCCGAGTCGCATTGTTGGATTAATGTCAACAAGGCCATAAGTCGGATGAGTTGTTATTCCATTATACACGTCGTACTAATCACATTTGAACATAACAATTTGTTCCAAGTTTCCACTGCCCCAGTAATCAAGCTGTATAATCTCTTGAAGCATTCCATAGAAATTACGTGCGTCTGGGTCGCCAGTGTCGCCCTTCACATAAACGTCACTGTTCATTGTTTGCCCACCAGCCCCATATGCTTCTGTATGAAACTTAAATCCGTTAACCGTATAACCATTATAAGTTTTTGCTTTCAAAACAGGACCCCGAGCAAGACCGCGTAATCTAGGATCCACACTGTAACTACCAGACACAACAACTTGTTTGAACCAGTCAATAAAATAAGTTTTACGTATCTGATCTTTATTAGCTTGCGGATATACTGCGCACATCTGTTCATCAAACATACTGTCACAGAAAGAAGCCGTTTAAAACATCAATTGATATATTAGCAAGAATACATTGTATGGCAATTAATAATCTTACCTTAACCAACACTCGACCTCTGGGCAATTCAACAAGACATATAGATGAGCCGCTTTGCACTCTGCGAGAGACAAATTTCTGTAATTGACACAACGCCCCATTGTTTTCCCTTTACTCTGGAATACTGATAATTGGTCGTTGGGGTCAATAGATATTGGAACTTCGTTCCTGTTCAAACGGGTTGCTCTAGTTTCAATATTGCTGTCAAAGTAGAGTGAGGAGAAATTTGCAATTTCTGCGTAAATGTACGCCTCAACAATCGACCCTTCTATGTGTGCCTTGTTACCCCTTGGTCTCTTAAAATCAAACATCCGTCTAACAAAGACAAAAAAAGATTAACTAGTCATATTTTGAACATTGTATAGTTATCAATATAACACTAACTGGTATTTACCTCTCAAATGGGTACATCCACCTGTATTGTACGGGCCCACCGACCTTTGCCTCCCAGGGAAGGTGTATCGCTAAATGCTCCATGGAATCAAAGAACGATGGAGGAAAGAATTTTTCCAGCTTGCACATAGTCACCACAATCGAACGTTCTAATAAATCCATGTCACTATATCGGATGTCAGGAGCTGACAAAGCTCTGAAAAAATTACTGATCTCCACGAGCGGCCCCCAGACATTCTCTGGCAAGAAGTCACGAAATGCTATCGGAACCAACCTTTGCAAAAAAACGTGACAATCGTGACTTTTCATTCCCACTAGACGCAACTGTGGCATTTGAACACAACGCGAAATGTTTGACGCGTATCCATCTGGAAATTTGAGATTGCACAACCACTCACACACTTTAACCTTTTCGTCCTTACTGAGACAGTACGATGCTCTACGTTTGTATAACCTACCTCCCGGTCCAGTCTGTAGAAACAAAGATCTTCTGCCCGTCAGTAATTATAAATCTTTGCGAGAGTTCATATTGTCCTTGGTTTTCTCAGGGTCATCCATCACAGTGTTCTTGATATTGTCGAAAAAGTTCTTTTCACCATGCATGACATCTAGGTTGTGGCGGATCAGATTATGCTTCCAATACGGAAGTTCCCAAAATATACTTCTACGACACCAATTGTGATCCAAACCAAAGCCCTGAACAAATTCTCCGCATATACCAAATCCGACCGGTGGAAGACGTTCAACGTGTCTCCACATGTCTATCCCTGATCTTCTTGGTAGAGGTTGATCAGTCTCTATTCTACCTTTCGTGAAGTCAGTTGTGTTTAGTCTCCATGGATGGTCCAGAGGCAAGAATCGACGATGACAGTCAAAGAAAGAAGTCTTTCGACCGTGCTTAAGTTGGAAACTCTTGGTTTCTTCCATACAGTACGGGCAAGATAAACGACCATGTGTGCTCCACTGTGATAGCATGCCATACCCTGGATAGTCACTAATCGTCCATAGCAATGAAGCTCGCATTTGGAAATTTTGTTTCCGAAAACTATCGTATGTTGGCACACCCGAATCCCACAGTGACTTAAGTTCATCAATTAGGGGTCTGAGTAATACGTCAATGTTCTTGCCAGGACTCTTCGGGCCAGATATCATTAAACTTAGGAAAATATATTCTTGCCGCATGCATAGGTCAGGAGGGAGGTTATAAGGGGTCACAAATACTGGCCAACACGAGTAAGGAGCTGAGGAGTTCCCGAAAGGATTAAAACCATCGGTGCAAAGTCCAAGTCTAACGTTTCTTGGTTCGGCAGCAAATCGGGAAATATCCTGTCGAAAGATTTCCAGGCCAAACTTGAAGCAGGGTGAATCATTTGATCGGTATCTGCCTGACACTTCAAGTGCCATGTCATGTGCTCCGATATTTTGCGTGATGTGTAAAGCCTCTGCAATCGAGGCGTCACTGGCAAGTACCACAGCTTCTTACGTGGAACAAGCTTCTTCTTATTGGTGCTTTCCTCGTACCTAGCTTCGCCACAATGGGGGCACTCGGTCCAGCTCTTACTTTCATACTCCCCGTAATAAAGGATACAAATATTAACACACACATCGTATGTTTTGTACCCAAGTCCTAAACCTTTGATGAATTTCTTGACTCCGTACCAATTTTCAGGCAATCTATGATGATCTGCATGACTCATTAATCTACGGGCCGCTTGTAATTGATTGTCAGCAGAGGCGTTTGTTGTGCCATGACGAACCTTGTCGGCAATAAATGATGTTAACCACTGCAATGGTGTTGTTTCCACATCTACGCGTATTGGCACCTCGGCTTCCCGTAGCATTTCAAAAAAGTCTCGTGCCTCACGGTTTGGCTCTTCTCCTGTATTTTGATTATAGTGCGTGCCTTCAAACTGACCTCTGTATGCATCATTGACCATATCTACGTAACCACTTTCGACATTATCATTATGAGTAGATGACTCTCCTGCGTATGTGTAATTGCCAGAAAAGTTGTTCCTTTCTCCGTGTGCCTCCCATACGTAATAATGAGGAACAAAACCGTACGTCAATAGGTGTTCCTGAATCACATCCCTCTTTTTGCTTTTGCTAAAACCACACCGAGTGCACGGACACTTAACTCTTCGATGACCTTGAGAAAATGCAAATTCTAGGAATCTGTTGACGCCATCTATGAAATAAGGATTGATATACCCCTCATCAACGTTGCCTCGATCGTACATCCAACTCCAATCTTCGTTGTTATACATTTTTTATCTAATTAAAATCAAATTAACAATGCATCAGCACGAGAACTGACTATTTAATCACGAAAGTAAGGCTAATTAAAACTTATCATCAAATACTAACAGTGTGAACAACTAATTACACACATGCATATAAATAGCATACTACTAATCAAATCACGCTTAGATCTCAGTTATTCTAAATATGATGAATAACAAGTATTAATATTACAAAAATCACTAAATTAAGCAACAACATCAACAATATATATATAAAATTAAGCAACGAATTACGATAATACTGAAATTGATACCTCTCGTGGAGTGAGCTTTGCTGAGAATTACGTACGCTTTGCAAAAAAATCACAGGGAAGAAATGAAATTTTGCTGAAAAATAGAGAAGAGAGGGGGAAGAAATGCAGTAGATTTTGGGGAAGAAACGCAGGTTATGGATAATGAAATGTGTGGAGGAGAGGATATAAAGCTGAATCTATTGCAAGGTCCAAATCCCTTGCTGCTGTAAAAACAGCTTTTCTGACACAGTTGCATGGGAAAAAGGCCCTTGCAGTAGCCTTTCAGCTTCAGCAACCTCCTCTTCCCTTGCAGGTTTTGTCTTTACATATATATATATATATATATATATATATATATATATATATATATATTTAACAAAAATAAAGAGTAGTTTTCCTTGTACGTAGTTTAATTCGTATGTAATTAGGAGTTGTGCATTCAAATAACATCTATTCATAACAAAAATCAAGATTAAATCTAAGTAATTTAGTTCTTATGTAATATTCGTTCAATTCTAATGTAATGTTGAGTTATCAATTATATTCTTAATTAATTCAACAAAAATAAACAGTAAGTTTTCCTGTACGTAGTTGATCAATTCTTATGTAGTTAAATATTATTCATTCATATAATTTCAGTTTATTTAATGAAAATCAAGAATCGTATTTGCGGTCAATCATAAATTTTTCAAAAGGGGAAGGACTAAATTGTAACTTTTCAAATCTTTTGGGGTCAAAATCATATTTTCAAAAAGAGTTGTATTCCTTGTACGTAGTTCAATTCTTATGTAATAACACTATTCATAATAAAATCAATGTTATTAAATCTAAGTAATTTAGTTCTTATTTAATATTTGTTCAATTGAGTTAAACTAATTTGACAAAAGTCAATGTTAGTTATATTTAGTTGATGCTTATATATTTGTAGGTAATTAGGAGTTGTCCATTCAAACAAGTTCAATTAATTTATTAAAATTTAATTAAGATTAGTTTTGTTTAATTAGTTCAATTCTAATGTAATGTTGAGTTATCAATTATATTCTTAATTAATTCAACAAAAATAAACAGTAAGTTTTCCTGTACGTAGTTGATCAATTCTTATGTAGTTAAATATTATTCATTCATATAATTTCAGTTTATTTAATGAAAATCAAGAATCGTATTTGCGGTCAATCATAAATTTTTCAAAAGGGGAAGGACTAAATTGTAACTTTTCAAATCTTTTGGGGTCAAAATCATATTTTCAAAAAGAGTTGTATTCCTTGTACGTAGTTCAATTCTTATGTAATAACACTATTCATAATAAAATCAATGTTATTAAATCTAAGTAATTTAGTTCTTATTTAATATTTGTTCAATTGAGTTAAACTAATTTGACAAAAGTCAATGTTAGTTATATTTAGTTGATGCTTATATATTTGTAGTTAATTAGGAGTTGTCCATTCAAACAAGTTCAATTAATTTATTAAAATTTAATCAAGATTAGTTTTGTTTAATTAGTTAAATTCTAATGTAACGTTGAGTTATCAATTATATTCTTAATTAATTCAACAAAAATAAACAGTAAGTTTTCCTGTACGTAGTTGATCAATTCTTATGTAGTATAAATATTATTCATTCATATAATTTCAGTTTATTAAATGAAAATCAAGAATCGTATGTTTAGTTTGATTATTATTATTTAATGAGAAGTTATTGATTCTAATAACTTTAATTAATTTTACAATACAAGATTAATTCTAATAAGTTCAGTTCTCATATGTTATTAGGATCTTATTCATTCAAATAAGTTCACATATATATAGCTATAAATATCAAGATTAGTTCTATTTTCTTATGTAATTAATAATTATTCAATCAAATAAGTTTTATTAATTAATTAATTTAACCAAGATCAAGATTAGTTCTATATATTTAGTTCAAGTCTCATGTAATTATGATTTACAAGTCATAATTATATATGGATCTAATTAAATGAGTGAATAAGGGAATATATATAATTAAAACATTTTTCTAATAAAGCTATTGCAAGGTCCAAATCCCTTGCTATTGCTACTTTTCTGACACAGTAGCAAGGGATCCCAATTTCCCTTGCAACAGCTTTCTGACAATAACCTGTTGCAAGGGATTTGGACCTTGCTACAAAATTTCAGAATGAAATTTTTGGCGGAAATTTCAAATTTCCCAAAAAATTTCATTCTCTCCCACTCCCTCCCACTATACTACTATAAATACCACACTATATCACTCATCCATCCCACTTCTCCCTCTCATATTATTATCATCTTCTTCTCCCCTTCTCTCCTTCACTTTATTTTTTTCCTTAATTTATTTTGCATCATCATCAACTTATATATATATTATATATGCATACATGCATCATATACTATATATATACATATATATTGTATAATTATAATTAGTGAGATTATTTTATAATTATACATTGTAAAGTTTAGTGTGTGTATGTATATATATATCATTATAATTTTTAAAATGTTATCTAACATTTCTTAATACTATATATATATATATATATATATATATATATATATATATATATATATATATATATATATATGTGTGTGTGTGTGTGTGTGTGTGCGTGTGTTTGTGTGTGTGTGTGTATCTTATAATTTAGTTATTAGTATTATATTTTTTAACACATACTATACATATATAATATTGAGGTTTCAATTAATGTATAATGTGAGTGTGTGTATATATATATATGTATATATATATTAAAAAACATTTTATTACAAAGGGGCGGTTTTTACCGCCACTTTTTTTTATAAAAAAATATTTATCTACAGCAACGTCCGTGGACGTTGCTGCCAAATTTGAAAAAAAAAAATCAGGACACTATAGCAACGTCCGTGGACGTTGCTGCCAAATTTGAAAAATAAAAAGTGTCCGGACACTATAGCAACGTCCGTAGACGTTGCTGTGTTTCATCGAAAAAAAATAATGAACAAAAATGAAATTTAAAAAAAAAAACGTGCGTAAATCAATTGCAAGGTCAGAAGACGTTGCAATTGAGTCTTCAAAATGCATAGCAACGTCTAAGGACGTTGCAATTGACTTTTGTGTCAGAATAAATAGCAACGTCTATGGACGTTGCTGTCAATTGTGTGTGTCAGCACACTACAGCAAGGGAAATGGACCTTGCTACAGGTGTGTGTCAGAACAGCAATAGCAAGGTCCATTTCCCTTGCAACATGCAAAATACCTGCACCCACGCCACCTATAGCAAGGGATGCTACCAACGTCCACATCCCTTGCAATAGATCAATAGCAAGGGAATTCAAACCTTGCTATAGGCCACATTTCTTGTAGTGTACCCAAAATACGGGTACCCGAAAAATCGGGTACCTGAATCGGGTAGCTCGGGTACCCGATTTTCATCCCCTTTTTTAATTTTTTTTTTTTTTTTAAAGAAGAAACTGAACACCTTTTTCATTCTCGCTTTTAGTGGGTTTAATTAAGAGTGTGTTGTTGTCAATATACATCTAATTCAAAACCCTACTTTGCAAAACCAAATAAAAAATATACCAAGGAGGCAAGGAGGGAGGCGATTTTACCAAAGGCGACGGCGTTTCGGACTGGGCCGATTGCCAGACGGCGGCTGAGGCGAGTGGCGCTAGGCGGAGCTGCAGAGGCCATTGGCCGTGTCTTTTCTCTTTTTTGTTGAAGTTTATTGCGTTTTTTTATGTTTTTTTTTTAAAATTGGGATTTCGGGTATCGGGTATCTAAAATACCCGAAAATCGGAACTTCGGGATACCCGCTCGGGTAATTTACCCGCGGGACGGGTCGGGTACCCGATACCCGAACCCATTTTTACAGCCCTAGCCACTGATAACATTAGTTGATTTTTTTTTTTTTTTTTTTTTTTTTGTTAGTATTAGTTCATCTTCTTTTTGTTGAGCATATTTAAGAATCATTTTGTCGTAAGGATGATAAGATTGTTTCCATGTTCTCTGGTATGGAAAGCAGGCTGTAGTTGCTACTGTGGCAATATTTTGATCCTACTGTTAAAAAAACCCGATTTGTAAATTATTGGAAAAGAGTGCTGACACATATGCATGAAAGAAAAGATAATCCTGTTAACGTTGTTATAATTTGATTAATACTCATGTTGACCAAATGATGATGTATGAGTATTGAGTGTGGTTTCTTTTTAATAATGTGGTATTATACTACAAAGTTTCCAGTACTACATGCTACATGCCATGACAGACAAATATCTTTGTTTGGAGATTAAACGAGCCATATAGTGCTCCAGTTTTAACGTAAACAAGCTCTGTTTTATATATATATATATCATATATATATATATATTTGAAGTGAAAAAGATTTAGATTACGGATTATAACAAGGACATATCATGATATGGACTTGAAAGGTCGCTGATCTTGAATTGTACATGGTAGCTAGTATATATAAGGGTTTTGGCAAAGCGCCCTTTGTGTTGTATTAAGTAAGCGCACTACCTCTATAAAAGATAAATTTGCAAATTACGCCACGTGCTACTTTAATATAAGGCACATTAGTTGTATATTTAATGAACATGCATACAATCAGTTAAGCAACATGAATTAACTAACAGTGGTGCTAATCTTATAGTCTGTAAGCACACACGACTTTCATTTGCTTCAAATGTTAAACGATTTTTAGAGATTTCATATTTAACCAAGCCATTATAGGTATATTTTACAAAAAGACCCCAAAACTTTCATAAGCACTGGATAGAAAATATATGTTGATATTAGAACTCAAAATATATATCTTGAAAATAATTGTACTTTTCCAATGTAAATGGTAGATTATATAAGAATGATCGTTTCTCAGGGAAATAGACAATAGATTTGCATTCAGAATGTTTCTTTCAGATTAAATTACATGATAAATTTTAATTATTACTTCTATTAATGAGAAAATAAAAATTATGGTGCTACTTATAGTTATAGTTTTAAATTCAATTATAAAAGAGTGTTTAACATTATGGTATACTTGACATTTCAAAGCATGATATGTCTTAATATTTTCACAAAGATTTGGTTAGATCTAATGTTAATTCTGTAATTCAAACAAATAATAATTTTTTCATGCTCATACTTTTTGTTTGTCTAAAAAATAGCAAAAAAATTAAAACTTTGAAAGTCAAGAAACTTAATTCAATGAGTAAGCAGAAATTATGAATCTAAAAAAGAGGTGGAATTTAAAAACAAAAAACTTTAGATAAAAGTTACGTAAGTACTTCTTTTCCTTGGAAGACAAGTACACATAGATAATTATAAATCTTCTTGTGACTTGTACTGTATTAAGATTTTATTAATATATATCCATTAGCTTGTTGTCTAATTTCTCAATTTCTTTTGTTTTATCGTAGGAAAGCTAGTTTTCCAGTGTAGCGAAATGGAAGTGAGCCTTTATATAATTACATATTGAGGATCAATATGCAATTTTACAAAAAGATTTGGATCAAAATTAAACTTGGTGAAATCTAATCGCATTGCAATTTGCAATCATAGGTCATGAAGCATTGAGACGTCAAATAATATAGAGTCTTTTAGTAATAGTTGATTTTCTTACAGTAATTGCCTTTTTAATGTCAAAAACTGTTCAGTAATACTATTAAGAATAATAGTTTATCAAATAAAAGATTTAATGGAAAGTAATTGATTTAATGTTTTTAAATAAATACCAATGGGTTGATAATTATTTGTAAAGGGAATTAAGATGCGTAATTAATGCTACAGAATTTGTATTAGCTAGCTTTTTACTTGGTAACTTAATTGTGTTGCCATAATTTTCCTAACACTTATCACTTATAATTTCAGTTCATTCCTTAATATTTATTATAGGAAATTACACTGGAACTTTTAAAACTTACCTCCAAACTTTTCAATTTTGAAAACCTAAAATTTGGGGATTATGGCTACTAGGCACGTTTTTTTTTTTTACCTCCCATCTCTCCTAAATCCAAAATATTAGAGAGGGAGTGTTAAATTTCTGCTGGCAAAATATCACAAACAAGGATATAAAGATTTGTAGGGAGATTGAGTACTAATTGATCATCTTCTCTTTTAAAAGTTTCCACGTTTCCACAAACACCTTGTAGTTTATCTTTTGCAAGATGACTCCAGAATTAAGTTACGTGTTTTCTCTTCCATTTGATATGGAAGATTCTTTTTTCTTTCTTTATTTTATTTTTTTTGCTTCTGGGTTATTGATGAACTATATTATATCCATATTTATTTAGATAAACTTGATGTTATCTTAATCTTATATTTATCGATCGTTGGAATTAAGTGTTTGATCACCTTTTTATGCTCTCAGTAAATATGGGGTTTGTAATTACTTTTTGTTTCGTTTAATGAAATAAAACACATTCAATCATAACTTTGGATTGACATTTTTTTTTTTTTTTTTTTTGTGGTCTTGCAAATTTTCACTGCTCTAGTAATAGAACATGAAGAACGGTGAACCCCGACCCTTATATGCAATTCCGTTTGAATAATGAAGAGTATGGATTACGCAATAGCGTGGACAACCCCCAAATATCTAAAGGTATTTATACGTTAAATTCAGTTTATTTTATTGCTATTCTCTAGCCTATTATGCTAATTACTGGAAAAAGATAGATTTGTAACTTATATTTAATTTATATGTTCCATATATTATTAATATACAAATAAATATTATCTATTTCATTGCACATGTTTAAGCTTTAATCATTGCTGATAGATATTAAGAAGTTGACTATGATAAATTGTGGTTGGTCTTTTTAAGAGATCTGAGTACATCTAAAGATATTATACATGCATACTTGTTAAAAATGTGTCCTTCTGTCAAAACACTTTAGTTACTGTTGCAATTTCTTTTTGGATTGTCCCTGTTAGATTTTTGACTGATACATAAACTTTGTACTCAATTTCAGGGGTTTGTTCTATCAAAAGTATTCAAAACCTAAAAAGATTAATCGAACAATGGGATTGCTCAGACTTGTTAAACTCCAGAACAATTGATGTCCCTTTCACATTAATTCGTTTCACTTTCAACTATCAAGAAATTTCTGAATTTGAGGATATGCTTTTACATGTAAATTTTTAATTTCTATGATAAATTTTTTTGTTTCAAAAAAACAAAAAAAAAACACCAAACAAATAACTACAGCCTCGTGATTGATAACGTAACTGATATCTATTATTTGCTTTATTTTCTATTACCTTTAATTAGTCTTTTTTTTTTATTAGATGACAATTGCGCAAAAAAGAAGAAGAGGGGTTTTACTCAAATGCGTGGAATTTGGGGTAAACGTGATAATGATGGTCTTGTGGAAGTTAGTTGCAACCAATTTGGACAACCTGAGGAGAAGGTCATTATTTGTTTGGGAGCAAGAAATTTTTAACAATTTTATGTCTTCTTTACAGCAAGTGCCACTACAAGAATTTAGGCCAATTGTAACGGACACACTGCAACGGATCTCGAATCCGTTGCAGGAAATTAGTTGTACCAACGTCTTTAGACGTTGGTACAGCAAAACTGAAAAAAATAAATACCTGCCAACGTCTTCGGACGTTGGCAGGTATTTGTCAGAAGTTTTTTGAAGCAGCAACGTCCTACAGACGTTGCTGCAACAGTTTTTTAATTTTTTTTTTAAGTTTGAATTGTTACCAACGTCTAAAAAAGACGTTGGTAACATATTTCGACTGCAGCAACGTCTAAACAGACGTTGCTGCAGTCGAAGGTTGATGCCAGCTGCACGGGAGCAGCTTTGTGTCTGCTGCATGCAGACACAAAGCTGCCGTGCAGCATTAATCCATGGCACCAACGTCCCCAGGACGTTGGTGCCATATTTATATGGCATTTTCGCAGCAGATTTCTGCTGCGAAAATTGCCATTGCAGCTCTCGGCCAAATTTTTTTTTTTCACTCGTTTTTCACTCGAATTCACATAATTTCACTCATTTCAGCTCCAAATCTCTTCTTTTTTTAAGGTATGTGTTTAATGTCTTCAAAATTACGATTATACATGTTTTTTTTTGGGTTTAATCGGTTAGATTTTTATTATTTTGCATAAATAAGATTTTTTAGTTGATTTGATGATGTATTTGTGTTAATTATGTATTAATTAGTCGATTTGATGAATTAATTTTGACGATCTATGTGTATTATGTTTTTTTTTTTAAATTAATGGTTAGATTTGTGTAATTAGATTATTTGAGATGTAATTGTTGATTTTAGGCATATTAGTGTTAATTATTTATGCTTAATTAAGGTATTAGAGGTAATTATGTGACGATCTATGTGTATTATGTTTGTTTTTTTAAATTAATGGTTATATTTGTGTAATTAGATTATTTGTGATATAATTGTTGATTTTAGGCATATTTGTGTTAATTATTTATGCTTAATTAAGGTATTAATTAGAGGTAATTATGTGACGATCTACGTATATTAATGTTTATTTTTAATTAATTAGTTAGATTTGTGTAATATTATAGCATCATAGTGTTGTATTTGTTAGATTTGTGTAATTATGTATGATTAATTAAGATATTAGAAGTAATTTTGAACGATCTATGTGTATTATTAATTTTTTTTTAAATTAATGGTTAGATATGTGTAATTATGTATGATTAATTAAGATATTAGAAATAATTTTGAACGATCTATGTGTATTATTAATTTTTTTTTAAATTAGTGGTTAGATTTGTGTAATTATATGATTAATTAAAATATTAGAAGTAATTTTGAACAATCTATATGTATTATTAATTTTTTTTTAAATTAATGGTTAGATTTGTGTAATTAGTATTTGTGATGTAATTGTTGATTAGATAGTGTATTTATATATATGTTAATTATTTATATTTAATTAAGGTAGTAGAGGTAATTAATTATATATGTGACGATTTATATATGTATCTTAAGGTTTAATTTAATTAATCGGTTAGATTTGTGTAATATTATCGCATAATAGTGATGTATTTGTTGATTCGAGTGTATTAGTACTGTTAATTATATATATATATATATATATATATATATATATATATATATATATATATATATATATATATATATATATATATATATATATATATATATGTATGCTTAATTAATTAATATTAGATTTGTGATTATGTGACCAATATAGCTACGTATTTTATTATGATTTTTGTAGAATTTAATCGATTAACTTTGTATTATATAACATATATAATTGTGTTTATGTTAGAACGTATTTATGTTAATTAGATATGCTAAAAATTAAGGTTAGTAGCGTTTAGAAATTATTAATTTGACCATTCTAAATATTTATTTATCAGATGGCCGGCTCGTCAGATCAGGGAAGGGGGAAAGGAAAAAAGAAGGTGTCGAAGAACCAGGTGCCATACCCGGAAGGGGTACCTCGAGGATCATTCTCTTCGCAGCCTGATCTTGGTTCGATGGGATCACTTTCAGCGATTATGCCGATGTTTCCCGGAGGATCAAATGAGGCAGGAGCCCGCGCTAGTGGGCCGTTTACCAATCAATTGATGGGTGTAGGATCGACAACGGGGGGTGTATATCTTGGGGGTGGTGGATTTGGTGGGGCTGGTTACGGCGGGGTTGGATTTGGTGGGCCTGGATTCGGTGGGCCTGGATTGGGTGGGCATGGATTTGGTGGGCCTGGATTTGGTGGGCCTGGGTTTGGTGGGCCTGGACTTGGTGGGCCTGGATTTGGTGGGCCTGGTTTTGGTGGGCCTGGGTTTGGGAGTGGATCTGGATTTGGTGTGCCACAAACACCGCTAACGAGGCCACAGCTACAGATTCAGGGGACGGGAAGTACTGTTGGGCCATCATCATCGGGCTCACGGGGTTCAGGCTCACGTGGTTCAGGCACACGTGCTTCGGGCACACGAGCTTCAGGCTCACGTGCTCATGGCGTTTCTGAGGAGTTAGCCGAGGATGAGGGGGGTAACGATGATTCAGGAGACGATGGTGGTATTGCTAGGGTTGCAGTGCGAGGACAATCTAAACCTCGCGAGCCCCCGGCAAATCCGGATGACAGGGAGGTACTGGAATTATTCTTTGACGGCTCAATAGAGAACCCTTCCGCCGTGACGACGATTGGTACAAATTTGAGGAACATGATGCAAGGGCCATACTTCACGTACGGCATGTGGCCAGAAGAGGAGAAGGAAATGTGTTGGAACAGATTTAAGGTAAGGAATTAGTTTGGCTTCTATATTTATTAAATATTTATAAATATTTGTTCATTTTTATTCATTTATGTGACCAACTTTTCTTTATGTCTGTATTAAATGCAGCACACTTACCAGTGGGATCCTGCCATTGAAAATGCAGTCAGGGAATGGTATGATAAGGTCGCCACTGCGAGATTTGCAGGTTCGGTAAACCACGCCAAGAAATGGTGGTTGCGCTGCAGAGTTGACCCCACCTATAGTTTGACTCACAGCTGTTGGATTCACGAAGATTTTCGGCAGGCATTTTATGATTACTGGGAGCTTGAGCCCACGAAGGGTCGTTCGGAGCAGAACGCCAAAAATCGAGATAAGGGGAAAACAGTAAACTATAGGGGTGGGTCGCGCAGCACGAACAAGCATAGGATAGACCTGGTAAGCAGAAAAATATGATTGGTTATTTTTCAAATTTCATCATTGATTTAATAATGTGATCTATATTTGCTTTAATGAATTTTCATATTATGACAGGCCAAGGAAATGAATACAACGCCCGACAAGGTGCCGTTTCAGGATGTCTTTGTAAAGACTCGTGCAAAGAAACACGACGACGGTACGGTTGAGTGGCCAAACCCTGAGGACAAGGCTAATTACGTGAGTATAATATATTCTTTCATTAAAGTTGTGTAATCGTCAATAATTGGTGTTGTCGTAATTATACTTATGTTTGTTACAAAAAATATTTTGAATCATAATATGTCATATGTAGGATGCCTATGTGGAACACTGCCTACGAGAACATGGGCCCGATATGAGCCAGTGGCCGGTCTGGGATGTGAGACCGTGGGTGGAAATTGCGCAGCCGGACGTGTAAAGAAGAATAGGGTGGTGGGTCTGGCGAGTTACGGTGAGCCCGAGCGCATAGGATTCAAGGCTCGGAGACATTCTAGGTTCGTTGAGACTGGCTCTAGTAGCTTGGAGCCGCTTCGCACAAAATGTGAGGAACTGGAGGCCGTAACAGCTACTCAAAATGAAGAAATCGCCGGTTTAAAGAATGTGCTCAAATACTTTATGTCACAGATGAATGTGCCGGTGCCCGAGGGGTTGTGGGGGTCAGCGCAACAGCAACAGGGTCAACAACAACAGGGGCTACCACAACAGTTTAACAACTTCCCGGCAGTTTTCCACCAACCATTGCAACCGACGAACACGAGTGTCGGCAGCGGGCGAGTATCAGGGGGTTCATTCTATCGACCACAGTCACATTCTATCGGTCAGGAGGACGAAGGAGACCAGGAAAGAAGTTCGGGGGGCGGTGATGACGACACCACTGGCTTGGGTGATATGTAATTTGAAGCGGATAGTGAAATTTAGACTGTTATTTGCTGCTTTTATTTGTATTTGTATAATTATGAACAAACGTGGTTTATTTTAGCTTGTTTTTATTTATGTTTGCACCTTATATATATTTATGTTTTTAATTATATCTATAATTTACACTAGTTTTATATATATATATATGTATATATATATATAAAAACGTTACAATTCAAATAACTCAAATATTACAACGCAAACTTACATATTGCAAATAAACCACTGTTTAAGTTCACGAATTCTTACTACATAGGCAAACATATTGCTTAGAACACACATTACGCATAATCAGGGTCGTCGTCGTCACCATCATCATGATCTTCATCCACGTCATCGTCGGCGAACGTGTCGTTATCATCGACTTCCACAATATCATTGCCTGCAAGCCTGATAGGTGTATTGTCGATATTGTTGATGTCATCCAATCTTAGCTGAGGTGCGGTGCTATCTTGATAAATGTCGAGATTAGCCACTGCAGTTGTGTCAACGAGGTACCTCGCTCTTGTCGTGCAAACCGCCCACCATCCTCTCCTACTCGTATTTTTTTGTGACGGATACAGAGTGTAATAGACTTGTTGCGCCTGACTAGCTAAGATAAACGGTTCAGACGCTCCTGTCCCGAGTCGCATTGTTGGATTAATGTCAACAAGGCCATAAGTCGGATGAGTTGTTATTCCGTTATACACGTCGTACCAATCACATTTGAACATAACAATTTGTTCCAAGTTTCCACTGCCCCAGTAATCAAGCTGTATAATCTCTTGAAGCATTCCATAGAAATTACGTGCGTCTGGGTCGCCAGTGTCGCCCTTCACATAAACGCCACTGTTCATTGTTTGCCCACCAGCCCCATATGCTTCTGTATGAAATTTGAATCCGTTAACCGTATAACCATTATACGTTTTTGCTTTCAAAACAGGACCCCGAGCAAGACCGCGTAATCTAGGATCCACACTGTAACTACCAGACACAACAACTTGTTTGAACCAGTCGATAAAATAAGCTTTACGTATCTGATCTTTATTAGCTTGCGGATATCCTGCGCACATCTGTTCATCAAACACACTGTCGCAGAAAGAAGCCGTTTAAAACATCAATTGATATATTAGCAAGAATACATCGTATGGCAATTACTAATCTTACCTTAACCAACACTCGACCTCTGGGCAATTCAACAAGACATAGAGATGAGCCGCTTTGCACTCTGCGAGAGACAAATTTCTGTAACTGACACAACGCCCCATTGTTTTCCCTTTACTCTGGAATACTGATAATTGGTCGTTGGGGTCAATAGATATTGGAACTTCGTTCCTGTTCAAACGGGTTGCTCTTGTTTCAATGTTGCTGTCAAAGTAGAGTGAGGAGAAATTTGCAATTTCTGCGTAAATGTACGCCTCAACAATCGACCCTTCTATGTGTGCCTTGTTACCCCTTGGTCTCTTAAAATCAAACATCCGTCTAACAAAGACAAAAAAAGATTAACTAGTCATATTTTGAACATCGTATAGTTATCAATATAACAGTAACTGGTATTTACCTCTCAAATGGGTACATCCACCTGTACTGTACGGGCCCACCGACCTTTGCCTCCCAGGGAAGGTGTATCGCCAAATGCTCCATGGAATCAAAGAACGATGGAGGAAAGAATTTTTCCAGCTTGCACATAGTCACCACAATCGAACGTTCTAATAACTCCATGTCACTATATCGGATGTCAGGAGCTGTCAAAGCTCTGAAAAAATTACTGATCTCCACTAGCGGCCCCCAGACATTATCTGGCAAGAAGTCACGAAATGCAATCGGAACCAACCTTTGCAAAAAAATGTGACAATCGTGACTTTTCATTCCCACTAGACGAAGCTGTGGCATTTGAACACAACGCGAAATGTTTGACGCGTATCCATCTGGAAATTTGAGATTGCACAACCACTCACACACTTTAACCTTTTCGTCCTTACTGAGACAGTACGATGCTCTACGTTTGTATAACCTCCCCCCCGGTCCAGTCTGTAGAAACAAAGATCTTCTGCCCGTCAGTAATTGTAAATCTTTGCGAGAGTTCATATTGTCCTTGGTTTTCTCAGGGTCATCCATCACAGTGTTATTGATATTGTCGAAGAAGTTCTTTTCACAATGCATGACATCTAGGTTGTGGCGGATCAGATTGTGCTTCCAATACGGAAGTTCCCAAAATATACTTCTACGACACCAATTGTGATACAACCCAAAGCCCTGAACAAATTCTCCGCATATACCAAATCCGACCGGTGGAAGACGTTCAACGTGTCTCCACATGTCCATCCCTGATCTTCTTGGTAGAGGTTCATCAGTCTCTATTCTACCTTTCGTGAAGTCAGTTGTGTTTAGTCTCCATGGATGGTCCGGAGGCAAGAATCGACGATGACAGTCAAAGAAAGAAGTCTTTCGACCGTGCTTAAGTTGGAAACTCTTGGTTTCTTCCATACAGTACGGGCAAGATAAACGACCATGTGTGCTCCACTGTGATAGCATGCCATACCCTGGATAGTCACTAATCGTCCATAGCAATGAAGCTCGCATTTGGAAATTTTGTTTCCGAAAACTATCGTATGTTGGCACACCCGAATCCCACAGTGACTTAAGTTCATCAATAAGGGGTCTGAGTAATACGTCAATGTTCTTGCCGGGACTCTTCGGACCAGATATCATTAAACTTAGGAAAATATATTCTTGTCGCATGCACAGGTCGGGAGGGAGGTTATAAGGGGTCACAAATACTGGCCAACACGAGTAAGGAGCTGAGGAGCTCCCGAAAGGATTAAAACCATCGGTGCAAAGTCCAAGTCTAACGTTTCTCGGTTCGGCAGCAAAATCTGGAAATGTCCTGTCGAAAGATTTCCAGGCCAAACTTGAAGCAGGGTGAATCATTTGATCGGTATCTGCCTGACACTTCAAGTGCCATGTCATGTGCTCCGATATTTTGCGTGATGTGTAAAGCCTCTGCAATCGATCCGTAATAGGCAAGTACCACAGCTTCTTACGAGGAACGAGCTTCTTCTTGTTGGTGCATTCCTCGTACCTAGCTTCGCCACAATGGGGGCACTCGGTCCAGCGCTTACTTTCATACTCCCCGTAATAAAGGATACAAGTATTAACACACACATCGTATGTTTTGTACCCAAGTCCCAAACCTTTGATGAATTTCTTGACCCCGTACCAATTTTCAGGCAATCTATGACGATCTGCAGGACTCATTAATCTGCGGGCCTCTTGTAATTGATTGTCAGCAGAGGCGTTTGTTGTGCCATGACGAACCTTGTCGGCAATAAATGATGTTAACCACTGCAATGGTGTTGTTTCCACATCAACGCGTATTGGCACCTCGGCTTCCCGTAGCATATCAAAAAAGTCTCGGGCCTCACGGTTTGGCTCTTCTTCTGTATTTTGATTATAGTGCGTGCCTTCATACTGACCTCCGTATGCATCATTGACCATATCTACGTAACCACTTTCGACATTATCATTACGAGTCGATGACTCCCCTGCGTATGTGTAATTGCCAGAAAAGTTGTTCCTTTCTCCGTGTGCCTCCCATACGTAATAATGAGGAACAAAACCGTACGTCAATAGGTGTCCCTGAATCACATCCCTCTTTTTGCTTTTGCTAAACCCACATCGAGTGCACGGACACTTAACTCTTCGTTGACCTTGAGAAAATGCAAATTCTAGGAATCTGTTGACGCCATCTATGAAATATGGATTGATATACCCCTCATCAACGTTGCCTCGATCGTACATCCAACTCCAATCTTCGTTGTTATACATTTTTTATCTAATTAAAATCAAATTAACAATGCATCAGCACGAGAACTGACTATTTAATCACGAAAGTAAGGCTAATTCAAACTTATCATCATATACTAACAGTGTAAGCAATTAATTACACACATGCATATATATAGCATACTACTAATCAAATCACGCTTAGATCTCAGTTACTCTAAATATGATGAATAATAGGTATTAATATTACAAAAAAGATAAATTAAGCAGCAACATCAACAATATATATATAAAATTAATCAACGAATTACGATAATACTGAAATTGATACCTCTCGTGGAGTGAGCTTTGCTGAGAATTACGTACGTTTTGCAAAAAAATCACAAGCAAGAAATGAAATTTTGCTGAAAAATAGAGAAGAGAAGGGGAAGAAATGCAGTAGATTTTGGATAATGAAATGCAGGTTATGCAGTAGATTTTGGGGTTGTGAAACGAAGGTATGGATAATGAAATGTGTGGAGGAGAGGATATCAAGCTGATAAATCTATTGCAAGGTCCAAATCCCTTGCTGATGTAAAAACAGCTTTTCTGACACAGTTGCATGGGAAAAAGGCCCTTGCAGTAGCCTTTCAGCTTCAGCAACCTCCTCTTCCCTTGCAGGTTTTGTTTTACTTATTTTTTAATATAATAAAGCTGCATTCTTCATTCTTTACATATACATATATATATATAAATTCTAATGCAATGTTGAGTTATCAATCATATTCTTAATTAATTCAACAAAAATAAACAGTAAGTTGTCCTGAACGTAGTTGATCATCAATTCTTATGTAGTTTAAATATTATTCATTCATATAAATTCAGTTTATTTAATGAAAATCAAGAATCGTAATTTGCGGTCAATCATAAATTTTTCAAAAGGGAAGGACTAAATTGTAACTTTTCAAATCTTTTTGGGGTCAAAATCATATTTTCAAAAAGAGTTGTATTCCTAGTGCGTAGTTCAATTCTTATGTAATAACACTATATATTCATAATAAAATCAATGCTAGTAAATCTAATTAATTTAGTTCTTATTTCAACAAGTTCAATTCATTTATTAAAATTTAATTAAGATTAGTTTTGTTTAATTAGTTCAATTCTAATGCAATGTTGAGTTATCAATCATATTCTTAATTAATTCAACAAAAATAAACAGTAAGTTGTCCTGAACGTAGTTGATCATCAATTCTTATGTAGTTTAAATATTATTCATTCATATAAATTCAGTTTATTTAATGAAAATCAAGAATCGTAATTTGCGGTCAATCATAAATTTTTCAAAAGGGAAGGACTAAATTGTAACTTTTCAAATCTTTTTGGGGTCAAAATCATATTTTCAAAAAGAGTTGTATTCCTAGTGCGTAGTTCAATTCTAATTATGTAATAACACTATTCATAATAAAATCAATGCTATTAAATCTAATTAATTTAGTTCTTATTTAATATTTGTTCAATTGAGTAATTAAACTAATTTGACAAAAGTCAATGTTAGTTATATTTAGTTGATGCTTATATATTTGTAGTTAATTAGGAGTTGTCCATTCAAACAAGTTCAATTCATTTATTAAAATTTAATTAAGATTAGTTTTGTTTAATTAGTTCAATTCTAATGTAATGTTGAGTTATCAATCATATTCTTAATTAATTCAACAAAAATAAACAGTAAGTTTTCCTGAACGTAGTTGATCATCAATTCTTATGTAGTTTAAATATTATTCATTCATATAAATTCAGTTTATTTAATGAAAATCAATAATCGTATTTGCGGTCAATCATAAATTTTTCAAAAGGGAAAGGACTAAATTGTAACTTTTCAAATCTTCTGGGGTCAAAATCATATTTTCAAATAGAGTTGTATTCCTTGTACGTAGTACAATTCTAATTATGTAATAACACTATTCATAATAAAATCAATGCTATTAAATCTAATTAATTTAGTTCTTATTTAATATTTGTTCAATTGAGTAATTAAACTAATTTGACAAAAGTCAATGTTAGTTATATTTAGTTGATGCTTATATATTTGTAGTTAATTAGGAGTTGTCCATTCAAACAAGTTCAATTCATTTATTAATATTTAATTAAGATTAGTTTTGTTTAATTAGTTCAATTCTAATGTAATGTTGAGTTATCAATCATATTCTTAATTAATTCAACAAAAATAAACAGTAAGTTTTCCTGAACGTAGTTGATCATCAATTCTTATGTAGTATAAATATTATTCATTCTTATAAATTCAGTTTATTTAATGAAAATCAAGAATCGTATGTTTAGTTTGGTTATTATTATTTAATGAGAAGTTATTGATTCTAATAACTTTAATTAATTTTACAATACAAGATTAATTCTAATTAGTCCAGTTCTCATTTATGTTATTAGGATCTTATTCATTCAAATAAGTTCACATATATATATATAGCTATAAATATCAAGATTAGTTCTATTTTCTTATGTAATTAATAATTATTCAATCAAATAAGTTTTATTAATTAATTAATTTAACCAAGCTCAAGATTAGTTCTATATATTTAGCTCAAGTCTCATTTAATTATGATTTACAAGCCATAATTATATATGGATATATTTAAATGATTGAATGAGGAAATATATATAATTAAAACATTTTGGATAATAAAGCTATTGCAAGGTCCAAATCCCTTGCTGTTGCTACTTTTCTGACACAGCAGCAAGGGATTCCAACTTCCCTTGCAACAGCTTTCTTACAATAACCTGTTGCAAGGGATTTGGACCTTGCTACAAAATTTCAGAATGAAATTTTTGGCGGAAATTTCAAATTTCCCAAAAAATTTCATTCTCTCCCACTCCCTCCCACTATACTACTATAAATACCACACTATATCACTCATCCATCCCACTTCTCCCTCTCATATTATTATCATCTTCTTCTCCCCTTCTCTCCTTCACTTTATTTTTTTCCCTAATTTATTTTGCATCATCATCAACTTATATATATATTATATATGCATGCATCTTATACTATATATATATATGTACATATATATTGTATAATTATAATTAGTGAGATTATTTTATAATTATACATTGTAAAGTTTAGTGTGTGTATGTATATATATATCATTATATTTTTAAAATGTTATCTAGCATTTCTTAATATTATATATATATACATATATCTATATATATATATATATATATATGTGCGTGTGTTTGTGTGTGTGTGTGTGTGTGTATAATTTAGTTATTAGTATTATATTTTTAAACATACTATACATATATATAATATTGAGGTTTCAATTAATGTATAATGTGAGTGTGTGTATATATATATATGTATATATATATATTAAAAAAAAATTTATTAAAACAGGCGGTATTTACCGCGACTTTTTTAAAAAAAAAATTATTTATGTGCAGCAACGTCCGAGGACGTTGCTGCAAAATTTGAAAAAATAAAAATCTGACCACTATAGCAACGTCCACGGACGTTGCTGCCCTATTATTAAAAAAAATCCTCCGGGCACTATAGCAACGTCCGTCGACGTTGCTGCAATTAAATGTCCGGAGACAAAATGAAATTAAAAAAAAACTATAGCAACGTCCGTAGACGTTGCTGTATTTTATCAAAACCAAAAATGAAATAAAAAAAAAAACGTGCTTAAATCAATTGCAACGTCAAAAGACGTTGCAATTGAGGTTGTGTCAGAATGCATAGCAACGTCCATGGACGTTGCAATTGACCTTTGTGTCAGAACAAATAGCAACGTCTGTGGACGTTGCTGTGTGCCAGCACCCTATAGCAAGGGAAACAGGACCTTGCTACAGGTGTGTGTCAGAACAGCAATAGCAAGGTCCTTTTCCCTTGCAGCATGCAAATTACCTGCACCCACGCCACCTATAGCAAGGGATGCTACCAACGTCCACATCCCTTGCTATAGATCAATAGCAAGGGAATTTGGACCTATAGCAAGGTTTTTGGACCTTGCTATAGGCCATATTTCTTGTAGTGTGCAGCTAGACGAAACGAAGGCGGATTCGTGGAGATGGAGTCTGGATACGACGGGTCATTATTCAGTTCGGTCAGCCTACTCTCGGTTGACTTCTTCAGGTAACTTCCAGTTCGACGATCTTCAGGGAGCTTTGGACCACTCGAGCCTCTCCTAAAATGGTTCATTTTGCGTGGAGACTCTTGATGGACAAAATTCCAACAAAGTTAACCTGATCAGGAGAGGCGTCATTTTAGCAGAATCGTCAGATAGTTGCGGATTGTGTGGTGAGATTACTGAGAACACGTCTCATTTTTTTTTCGAATGCTCTATTGCCCACAAAATTTGGATGATGGTTTGCAATTGGATCGGAGTGGCGGTGGTCTTGCCTAATGAACCGGCTGCCATTTCACACAGTTTGGTGAGATTGTGCACAGCCTCCTCAAGCTCAAGACTGGAAAAGGGATTTGGATTTTTGTTGTGTGGTGTATTTGGACAGTTAGAAACAATGCAGTGTTTCGTGAAGAGCAAGTGAGCGTGATTGAGGTGGAAGAGCTCGTTAAGGTTAAATCTTGGGCGTGGTTGAAAGCAAATGATAGTCACTTTTTGTTTTCTTTTTACGACTAGAGCGTTGCTCCTCGCATGTGTTGTGGCCAGTGATGGTTGGATATTTTTTGTAACGTTTGGGTTGAAGCACCCCTTGTGCTTTCTCTAATCCATTGCTTGATCAAAAAAAAAAAAAAAAAAAAAAAAAAAAATAATTTGGACAACCTGATGATGAAAATGCCAAAGTTATCTAACATTATTGGGGCTATGATAAGTGACGAAAGGAATGCATCGCTTATGTATGCAAGCTGGCACAAAGTTCCTACCGAGTATATGGAGAAGATGTGGAAGATTTTAAAGGTAAAAATCTTACTTTAGATAGTTAATTAAACTTAATATTCAAGTCCAGCTAACTAATTCATTTGTTCTTTCTAATTCATTGTGGTTATGTGTAGACTAAGTTTAATCTCCACGAGTCTTCTCAAACTTGGGTGATGCAAAAGTTTGGGGTAAAAACTTAGAAATTGGAGATATCAGCTGAAACGAAAGTGTTATAAGAAAGATGCACCTCTTGATGAATAAATGAAATTGAAAGACCCAAGAGTGAGTGATGAACATAATGGACATTTGCTTACTTATGAAATCGAAAGACCCAAGACGGGGCGAAAAGGAGTGTTTGTGTGGGGCGTTAAGGTTGACTGCATCAGCTATTTCGTTGATCATCACAATTAATTCAAATAACCGGATATGCTTTTCTTAAGTTATTATTATTTACTACCAACATTGTAACAGCCTCAACTTTTCAAACCTAAATAGCGAAAACCATTCGAAACAAAAGCACTAATTCCATAACAAAACCTCTCTACAAGCTAAAACAAAATCTACCTCGACAAGATTCTTACAAAATTCTACATTCTCTACAAAAGCTTGGACGGAGAATCTAACTCAAAACCATTAAATCATACTCTAAACTTAGACCAAGTCCACCATTGTCTCTCACCAGCAATGCCCAAAGTCTCGCCAGCATTGACGCCTGACGTCTGAAAGGAAGGAGAAAAGAAAATATTTTTGTGAGATAAAAATCTCAGTGAGTTCTCGAGTGTGTGTGCAGTGAATATTTGCTTTAAAATAAAACCTTTTTACAAGCACAGTCACATCACAATACTAATTCACACAATATCGGACATTGCACGTAGACTTGAAGAAGCATTCGGTAACAGATATCCATTCTCAATTAATTTCAAACCAATGTCATCCATCCTTATTGCCTCAAACAGATCTCTCTTATCGCTCCGTCCAAGGAGCTACCTTGGAAACAATAGACTGCATGTCATGGAACATGTGACAAGTGATCCCACGAAGACATAACGAACCTCCCGATGTGTCCAAGGGGAAGGGGCAAGGGAGACAGAAAGCCCATCGGCAAGCCCCCTGCTGCCCGGTGGCACTCCCTGCCTACCCAAGCCAAGGATCTCATTAACCAATAACCAAACCGATAACCAATAACCAATAACCAAATGAGTCAACAACCAATAACCAAACCGAACCCAACAATAATCCTCATAACTGACATAACTACTTTTCAATTACTTTCGCATGCTTTTATAAAACAATTGTATAAGCTAAATGTATACATAATATCCAAATACATAGATATACATGCATCCTTCCAGTTTTTGAAAATAATAGAGTTTTTGTGGAGCACTCACTTGAATTCCATTTACAAGGTTGACAGAATACATCAAGGGCAAGCCAATCTACCTATTGGTCAAGCAAAATATCAATAAAAATACTAAATTCAATCAACAACCTAATTAATAAGATTTACGATAATCCCTACTAATTACAATTTAAGCTAAGCAAAAGACTTATAGAATCTACTAATCCTAGTTATTTAATCCACACTCTCGGTGATCAAAATAAACACACCTCATGGTACATGGTTTCAATTACACAACATTTACATTTGTTTTTAATAAATTTCTAAATTGCAATGCATGAATCTTATGCTAATCCCTATGTCCACTAACCATGATCATGCATAAATGGTTTGCCATAAACATGTACGTGCACATTTGCGATTCATATATAATATTTATACTATACTCCCACTATATATCATTATTATATATTTATATACCAAGAACACTTAGAGTATGCAATATATATGTCTATGGCTACATTAATTAATCTATATGCACACACTACAAACCCTTACAAAAGTATAAATATAGCTATATATATCTACAGACCTACTGCATATTAACACATACGTATTTCCATAATATGCACACCTATTGTATGAGCACACACACAGACTAACATATTCATATAATATCATATAATATTCAATTCACTTTCCTAATTGCTAAACTAAAGGGTATCATTTATTAACCTACTAATTATAAAAGCTAGAAGAAGATGCACATGGGGTACATCCTGAACCGAGAATTACTCTCACTTTTTATAAGTTAAATTAGCATAAACATTAGTTGTTTTAAGTGTTAGGATTATCTTAAGATGGAACAAGGAAATCAAGAAAAGGAAGAAGTTTACCTGCTGCATGAAGAAGAAAGAAAGCGGCGCTCGGAATTGAGAAAATGAGGAGGATCAATTTGTCTAACAAAGAAACCCTTATTTCTAATTATATAAGCTATCCAGGTTTTCAAGAATATATATATATAAAAAAAAAAAAAGGAAGTTTTTAAAGGATAAATATTTAATGGTTAAACGTATGAAGTGAACGCAGGAGACTTATACATACAAACACAAGCATATAAACTTAGAGAAAATAGAATTCTAATTTAATTAAAATTCCAATAATACAAAGAGCCCTAAAGAAAGTAGAACTCTAATACAATTAAGATTTCAAATATAGAAGCTACTATTATTAAGAGAAAGTATAATTGTAAACAGCTTCATATTTTATTTCTAAATTAAACAAACAATGAAAAATTAAGAAAAATTGGGGTTTTACAAACATTCTCTTCTTTGTTCTATGAAATAATGATTTTGTATTATTCTGTACTGTTTCGCAAATTCTGAAATTCAAAAAAATTACTGGTACCTAATAATAATATTCTTGGGTCACAAACTGCATAATTTGCATGTATAGTTTAGTATATTTTTGAAAGAAAATAGTAATGCACTTTCAAACACATAGAACACTACGATTTTTATCTCATTAGTATTCTGTTTATTCTTCCTTTCAGACTCAGGGAATCTTCAGGGCAAGACCTCAAAGACTTAGGTATTCGGAGATAACTAGATTGGATTATAGATTAGACTAATGTATTTGAGATTACTTAGTATTTGTGAGTTTCTCTATTTATCATGTTATCCTTCAAGTAATGAGATATCTTACTTAGATAGATTACTTGTTCATGTGTTGTTTTGTCCTGGACATAAAATGTGGGGTTGTTACAGATATCTTATGGGTTTAAAATCCTAAATGTTTACTATTTTTTTTTTCTTCTAATTATAATAATTTTTATAACATTAACCTAATCCTCTAATAACTATTACAAAAGTGGTAAACATTATCATGATACTCCAAAAATTACAAATTGTCCCAGACATTTATCTTAATTTTCTTTTCCCCCCTAATATTATGCTGATTTTCCTAAACTTTTCCGAATTTTTATAACATTAACACATATTTACTAAAAATGCATAAAAGTTCATTCCTAATTCTATGATATACTAAAAGAACTAATTAACATAATTAATTTAATTATGCAATCTCTGATAACTTATAAGTAATATAGCCTAAAGATATCTAAAATGCTAATAATTCAAAAAATCTCTTAACATTCATATTACTCAACAAAGTGGACTATATTATTACTAACAAATAATTTGAAACAACAAATTTCAACACTGTAAATCAAAACCCAAAATCCTAACAAATTACAAAACATCAAATTTAATCGCAAAAAAAAAACGAAAATAATTGCATGATAATGTTCTCCAAAGTAAATAGATCACATACTTTAAGTTAGTTAAGTTAGTTCGAGTGTGCGTGTAGATTTAATGAAAAGGGGGAGACGAGGAGGAGGAGGCGGCGGGAGCTTGAGTCGAAATGGCTATGATGTTTTTTTTTTTTTTGGGAGGAGAGGGGAATTGTAGAAAAGAAAGAGGTGTTGCCTCCTTCTCTCTCCTCCCAATTTTTGTGGGAACAAATTTTGGTTAAGGGTCTTGTTCATGCTGAATGATCTGGACTACGGATTTTGTAGTAGGAACATCAAAATCTATTCCCACGACTTACAAAATAATCTCTTCCCATATATTGTTATGGGAGCGTATTATTTTCTTTCCAATATGAAAAGAAAATAATATGTCGTAAATTTACTTTTTCTTAGCGATGCAAATTCTGTAGTTTTCATAAATATGAAAAATTTTATTTCTTCCCCCTTCTACAAATTTGTGGGAATAAGTTATTCTCTTATATAGATGATAATTCTCTTCCTACGTGGCAACATATCTTAATTTGTTCCATGACTAGTTGTTACTCCCACATTTTCTTGTAGTGAGTTGTTGCTTATAATAAAGTAATAGCAACCAAGAGAGTAATTGACTCTAATAAATTTAGGAAAAAATCAGATCTTAAAAACTTTAATGAACAAACATATACCATTCCTACTTTTTTACATCAATGCATTATTACTAATAAACAATCTATTCTTAATAATAGAATACCAGTGTTTAAAATTTTTTTCAACTAACTTTAGAGACATTAACATTGCATCATCATAATTATAAGGGACAAGTGATATGGTCTTGATATTATAGTTCCTCCAAATTACATCGATAAGTGTTTCCAAAAGATCATTATGTATAAATGTTATTTCAGGAGTTTAGTTAATTAATTAATATTATTTAAGTATTAATTCAAAATCACTTTGGATGATTTTGCGAGGAAGTCAAAGTTACAAGAATCAGTATTATAGTTAAATTCACTCAAGTCATCTAGGACAAAGTTTATAAACAATATATGATTATTTATGAATTATGATTGTTATTTTGAACTTTAATGAATCCGTAAAAAAATATAACGAAATTTAAGAATCCGTATTATAGTTAAATTCACTCAAGCACTTACTAAATTTAAGACAAGATTTAACTATCACCAAATGTCTAGTGATATTGCGACCTGGATGCCGGTAAGCATATACTTTTCTTAAGTTTTCAAAAGAAATTTATATATATATATATATATATATATATATATATATATATATATATATATATATATATATATATATATCTCACGACTAAAGGAGAAGAGAGATAGAGAGAGACACACATAATGAGATTTTATCACATTAATAATTAACCAAGAATACATAAGGCAATAAGAATCTCAATTTGATTCTAATATGGTTCGTGTATCTATTAGATTTATTAAGGTGTGGTTAATTAAGACCAAAGAGGTATTATGGGAATTTTAAAAACTTGCTCCAATAAAAGTTTGACGACAACTTTGGCTTTGGCTTTAGCTTTAGCAATTAGCATTATCATTATAATTGCCCAAGTCAATACTACACGCACATAGATATTAGGATATTCAGTTAACTTTTGTGATTATCTTTCAATTTATTCTCTAGTCAATACTTATCTAACTTGAAAGATATCAAATTTTGATTTGTACTTACACCGATAGTTACATAGATAGAAGATATCAGTTCCTCCGTTTAAGGGAATTAGCCTGTAGCAGCATTCTCTGGCCTCTATATAGTGTAATCAGTCTTGTTAATAAAACCACCTTATCTTCTCAAGCGAGAGATAGCAATGGATAACAAGTTGTTGACGTATTTACCAACTGAAATCCTCATCACTATTCTCTGTAAACTTCCCCTGCAAACCATAATAAGTTGCAAATGTGTTTGCAAGTCATTGTTACATCTTCTCGAGACTCCTGATTTCATCAAATTCCATCTTTCCAAATCAATCCCAGGCCTAATTGTCTGCGATGAAGAAAAAGTAGTTTGTTATTCATTCGAAAGGTTTGAATTAAAAGAAGAGCTCGATCTTGACAAACACGATCTTCGCTACGTTCCAGTCACAGAATTCAGCTATAAAGCATTCATTACTCCCGTTTTTGATATGATAGGTATAGAGGGCTCGGCTAACGGTTTACTTCTCTTGGCTAATGGTGTAGATTTCACGCGCAATGTTAACACGCCACAACGCTCTCTTTACATCTGCAATCCAATCACGCGTGAGTATATCAATCTTCCAAATCTAGAGGAATTTATTTATTCTCATGGCATCACCGCTCATGGATTTGGGGTAACCAAGATGAACGATCAATACAAGGTTGTAAGGATTTTCCAAGAGTGTGAACTAGATGAAGAAACAGCTAGACCTGGGAGTGTTTCGAGAACTGAATGTCGTGTTTATACTCTTGGATCGGGGTCATGGAGTAGCGTTCCTCCTGATTCTTACCACTTATATAATTCTTGTTCGAACGGTGCATTACTGAATGGTAATCTTCACTGGTTGGTGACAGATTTAAAGGCATTTCTATTGATTTCACGTTTCGATCTTGAAATAGAACGTTTTGATCTGGCCTTTTTACTCCTCGTTCTCTTCCAGAAAGTAGAATATTCGCAGGTGATGTGACAGTATTGGGAGATCGCATATGCTTATGCGATAGTACCTCCCATAACGAAATTGTTGTGTGGATTATGAAGGAATATGGGGTTGAGGAATCTTGGATGAAAGAATTCGTCATCAACAAACTAAAAAAACCAGAGAAACAAATAACACAACCCGCAATGAAAAGTCCAAAGTCTAACTCGGCCACTACCAATATCCCACCGCATACCTCGCCAATTTATGGGCTGCCTCATTAGCTTCGCGACGAACAAAGTTAAAATAGAGCTTCGAAATCCGATTTCATTCGACAAACATCATCAATAATAGGTCCAAACTCCGCCAAGGAGGATGACCCATCTTCAAAAGCTTGTAAAATTGTCGAACAATCACCCTCGATGATAAATTTTTTCCAGCCCCTTTCCCGTGCCAGTTGAGCCGCCATTTTAACAGCTAAAGCCTCAACACTTGTGTTGAATTATACAATTCGATCAAATTGAATCAAACCGAACGAATAAACAAAAACTTACGAACAATTTATTAACACGAATTGACGATTGAATTTACAAGCTAGGATCGACGATTGATCCAAATGTTGAGAGTGTGATAAACCGAATGATCGAGAGAGAATCTCATCTATCTGCTTAATCTGAAATCACAAAAGGGATTTGAACTAAACTAACTAACTCTATTTATACTAACCAAGTTGCTTAATATAGAAGCTAAGTAACTAACGGTAAAAACAGAGTTTTAAAAACTTTCCGAAAGTGGAAACGCGATTCTTAAATCGCGTTTCTGTCCAATATATTCAAGACCCCCCCCCCCCCCCCCCCCCAAGATGGCCATGGATGTTCAAAAGGCCCATCTTGGACATCATGAGTGCAAATGGTTGGAGAGGTAAAGGCTTTGTAAGAATGTCTGCAACCTGATGATCCTTTGAGATATGAAAAATCTTCAAGCTGCCTTGTTGAACCTTTTCTCGAACGAAGTGGCAATCAATCTGGATGTGCTTCGTTCTTTCATGGTGAACAGGGTTATTTGCAATGCAATAGGCTCATTTATTGTCTGTAAACAGCAAAGGGATCTTTTCATCTTTGATTTGAAGCTCCTTCAAAAGTTGTTGAATCCATATTATTTCACATGTGGTTGAAGCTATAGCTCTGTACTCAGCTTCAGTTGAGGACCTGCTAACCGTTGGCTGCTTCTTGGCCTTCCATGAGATCAATGATTCTCCAAGGTAAACAGCAAATCCAGTGACACTTCTTCTTGTTTCTGGACAAGATGCCCAATCACTGTCACAAAAGGATTTTAAGTGAGTATTTGAAGATGAAGAGTAAAATATACCATTACCTGGAGTTGCTTTGATATATCTAAGCACTCTGTGTGCAGCAGCTAGATTGTTTATTGTAGGTTTAGCCATAAACTGAGTGAGGCATTGTATGCTATAGTTAAGGTCTGGTCGTGTGATAGTTAAGTACAGCAATCGACCTACAAGCCTTCTGAAAACAGAAGGATCATCAAGAGGAGATGAATCTGCATTGAGTAATCTTGCTTTGGTTTCCATAGGTGTTGTTGCAGGTTTACAACCTAAGTATCCTTATTCACTTAGTATGTCTAAAGCATACTTTCTTTGACATAAATGGATCCCTTTCTGAGACCTAGCTATTTCAATGCCAAGAATATACTTGAGAGTGCCAAGATCTTTAATAGTGAATCTGTTGTCAAGTTCAGATTTGATACTTTGAATTTCAGATAGATCATTGCCTGTGAGGATTATGTCATCCACATAGACACATAGAGCAGTGAACTTGGAGTCCTGTTTCTTGACAAATAGAGAAGAGTCTGAAATAGATTGAGTATATCCACAAGCAAGCAATGCATCTGTTAACTTATGGAACCATTGTTTGGATGCCTGTTTGAGTCCATATAAACTCTTCTTGAGTAGGCAAACACGTTTATCATTTGGTTTCATGTAACTCGGGGGTGGTTTCATGTATATCTTCTCCTCCAAATCACCATGAAGGAATGCGTTATTCACATCTAACTGATGCAAGAACCAGGTGTGAGAAGCTGCAAGAGCTAAGAGTGTTCTGACTGTGGTAAGCATTGCAACTGGTGAGAATGTATCGAAATAATCCAAGCCCTCTTTCTGAGTATAACCTTTAGCAACTAGCCTTGCTTTATACCTTTCAATACTCCCATCAGCCTTGTATTTGATCTTATATACCCACTTGCAACCAATACAATGTTGTGTAGGGGGTAAAGAAGTTAACTCCCATGTTTGTGTCTTTTCCAGTGCTCCAATCTCTTTGTTCATGGCTTCTCTCCAAGCAAGAGATTTATTGGCTTGAGTGAATGATTTAGGTTCAGTTTCTTGTGATATAGCCACAGTAAAAGCTTTGTGAGAACCATTCAGATTAAGTAAGCTGAAATAGGATATTGCTTCCCTCTATGAGTAATATTATTTTTATGTAGAGACTCTGGAAGAAAATAATCATATATCTGAAGATAGGATGGACGAGATGTATGTCTTGTAGATTTTCTAATAGGAATTTGAGGAGGTTGTTGAAAAGGAATCACAGGATCAATGTGAGAACTTGTTTCAGCTAAAGAACCAAAATTCTGAGTTTGAGAATGAATAACAGACTCATGAGTAAAGGATTCCTCTGGTTGATAGTTATGCATCATATCAGGTGTTGTAGGAATCTCATAGTTATCTCCATTTTCAGAATCAGTAATCTTAGGATGATCAACAAGAACCTCAGGTTGATCAGGAACCAGAACAGGAGGAAATGGTCTTTGAGAGTTGATAAAAGAATCAGTGCAGATTTGAATCTGATTCTTATCTGTCTTTGATGCAACATTATCAGATGCTTTGAAAGGAAATATACCCATATAAAACCTGACATTTCTTGAAATAAAAACCTTCCTGGTGTTAAGGTCTAGAAGTAAATATCCCTTACTTCCTTGGGGATATCCTAGAAAAATAGACTTGATAGCTCTAGGATCAAACTTCTGCCTATGAGCAATAATAGTAGAAGCAAAAACCAAGCAACCAAAAACTTTCAAAAGAGAATAATCTGGTTTCTTGTTTAACAAAACCTCATAAGGACACTTATTACCAAGAACTTTGGAGGGTAATCTGTTAATCAGAAAGGCAGCAGTAGCTACACAATGACTCCAATATTCTATAGGAATATTAGATTGAAACTTCAAAGACCTTGCAACCTGCAAAAGATGTTGATGCTTGCGTTCCACAAGTCCATTTTGTTCAGGTGTCTCTACACATGATGTTTGGTGAACAATACCAAAGGAATGATAAAAATCTTTTAAAATGAATTTTGTACCATAATCAGTCCTCAAGGTTTTAATTTTGATGGAGAACTGATTGTGAACCAAGTTATAAAACTTAGTCAAATAAAATTTAACTTCAGATTTATGCTTTAAAAGATAGATCCAAGTACAACGACAAAAATCATCAACTAAAGTGAGGAAAAATCTATAACCTTCATGAGATGATACAGAAAATGGGCCCCAAACATCAGCATGTAACAACTCAAAAATACTTGTAGAATGAGATGTACTAATAGGAAATGATAACTTATGTTGCTTAGCAAGATGGCAAGTATCACATGACATGTCTTTATTACAAGATTGAATAGAAATATCAGAAATAGCAGCTAACTTCTGACTAGAGGGATGTCCTAGTAACATAAGTTACTAGGACATAATGTGGATATAATAGAAGTTGTTGCACTAGCAACATAATGTGGAGCTTCTTTAGTGGAGTTGGAAGAATTGATCAAGGCCATGAATTTCTGAAAGAGTTCTTTGTGAGAATCCAAGACAGAAGAAGCATCAGAATCCACATGTTTATCATAAACCACAGGTACATTAATTGCATTAGCTGAAGGATTAGGATTCTGTCTTTTACCAGTTGGACCATCCCAACCAGAGGGATATCCAATTAACTGAAAACATTTGTCAATGGTATGCCATGTGTAACCACAGTGAGTACACTTTAACTTCTTCTTCTCTTTCTTACTCAGAAACTTAGGATTATTGCCCTGCACATTATAGCCAGAATTAACTCCTTGAGAGTTAACATTGCTCTTAGTAAAACCATCTTGAGTATTTTTACTTCTTGTAAACATGGATAGAGAATCAGTAGGCAAAGAACTAGAACACGAGTCCCTTTGTTGTTCTTCCTGCAGGAGAATAGAGTAAGCTCTAGACAAAGATGGCATAGGATCCATCAATAGAATCTGACTTCTAACAGCAGCATATGAGTCATTCAATCCAATTAAAAACTTCAAGACACAATCAGATTGTTGATGTTGGATCATAGTGGCATTGACATTACATGTACACAATCCACAGGAGCAAGCCACTATAGGCCTCTGATTGATAAACTCATCCCACAAACTCCTAAACACATTGTAATAGTCAGTAACATTCTGTGATCCTTGAGCAATAGTAGAGAGAGACTTCTGTAATTGATACACACGTGAACCATCAGTGCGATCATATCTTGTTTTAATCTCAATCGAAAGATCTTTAGCAGACTGAAAATACAACAAACTCTGTCTCAACTCTTTAGATACAGAATTTAGCAGCCAAGATAAAACCAAATAATTCGCACGCATCCAACAAACACGCAAATTTTCTTGATCCTCAGGAGGACAAGGCAAAGTCCCATCAATAAAACGAATCTTGTTCTTGATCCGAAGAGCCATCTCTATACCCTGGCTCCAGGATATATAATTATTGCCATTAAAGACATCACCAACAATCGAAGATCCAGAGTGATCTTGATTCCCCAAAAAATACACCGAGTTAGAATCTTCACTCGGATTTCGAGATGAAACCGTCGATGAAGCAGAACCAGTAGTAGACATAGTGATTGAAGATCAATCAAAGAGATAAACGGTACAATTTTGCGAAAAATTGCAAAAACCGAACAGAGTAAGAAAAATCAACCGATTAAACACAATCGATCGAGATTTCGATCGTAGAAACACAATCAAACAGAGATATGCAGCGGAATTAGGATCGTATAAACCTAGTCTCGAATGATACCATGTTGAATTATACAATTCGATCAAATTGAATCAAACCGAACGAATAAACGAAAACTTACGAACAATTTATTAACACGAATTGACGATTGAATTTACAAGCTAGGATCGACGATTGATCCAAATGTTGAGAGTGTGATGAACCGAATGATCGAGAGAGAATCTCATCTATCTGCTTAATCTGAAATCACAAAAGTGATTTGAACTAAACTAACTAACTCTATTTATACTAACCAAGTTGCTTAATATAGAAGCTAAGTAACTAACGGTAAAAACAGAGTTTTAAAAACTTTCCCGAAAGTGGAAACGCGATTCTTAAATCGCGTTTCTGTCCAATATATTCAAGAACTTGCAACCAAAAACAATTCCCGACACCGATTCTATCTCAATGTGATCGCCTCCCCATTTTCTGGCCGAGCTATGACTCCCACTCCAATCTCCTGCGTACTCAAAAATATAGCCCCATCAACGTTTACTTTGATAAACTCAGGCGGAGGTGGCGACCAGACCTGCGCAACTTTCTTCCGACACTCATTCTTAAGCACCATGTGAATAAAAAGAGGGAAATACAACATATGCTAAAGTAGCAAGTACAGTTAAATAGTTTGGATCTATTCAGAAATGGTGGCATCGACTGTCTTGTAGATTGATGAATATTCACTATAGAAAAATATTAGCATGATCTAGATCGACAGTAGAGTAGGTGATCAGGGGCGGAGCCAGGAATTTGGTTTGGGGGGGTGAGATCATGTGAAGAAATTTTCGAATAAAAATGATTGTTTTTGTTAATTTCCTCATTTTAAAAATAATAAACCATCGTCAAAACATAAGTATTTTAAGTAGATATTTACTATTAAAATATAAAGTTACTAACAGAATATATAGCTAATAAGTTTAAGAGTTTTAAAGTAAAACTAGATTAATATATACAAAAAATATGTCATACGAACTAGAGATATTGTATACGCTCCTAAGATATATAAGGTTATTTAGACATCTACAATTGTGTCTCATGTTTTAAGAGGATAATAACTTATATCTAAATTAATATCAAGGTATTGAAATTACTACTGCAATACTAAAGAAATTAAATTTAGCTCTAATCTATAACTTTGCCTCAATTAATTTTTCAATACAAAACCACATTTTTCATGTTAAGAAACTTAAGAAAAATATTAAATCATCCTAAAGGTAAACTCAAATGTTATATTATATGCACTTTATTAACTATATAAAAAAGGAATAAGAGAAAATTTAGATAAAACTCAGAAAGTAGTACAATAAACGCAAATTAATTATATTGTGAAATTAAACAATTCTATAGGTTATTAGAGATACCACAAAAACTTTAAGTATATAGTTATGTCGTCATAATTTCAGATTATTCAAAATTATGTTTAAAAATATATATAAGTGTTATATTAAAAGTATATATGTAAATTAGTATTAAAATATAATATATATATATATATTATATATATATATATATATATATATTATTATATTAGACATCCATATAGGCTATAGGGGGTGGGTAAGCTGGGGGGCGGTGGCCCCCAATGCCCCCTCCCCCCCTTGGCTCCGCCCCTGTAGGTGATGTTGAGGGGTTTGGTAGATGTTGTCTCGTGTATACGATTATTTGTTGAAATCTGTTATGATCAGAAGGTAAAATACTAGAGGCATTTCTAAATTCCAAAAGTACAACTCGAGATTGAGATAACGTGAATGAAGTGGAATAGTGGTATTGATTCTTGAAGATGCGCGTTTTACTAACAATACGATCAAAGCATACAAATTCTTTTTGAGTTACACTATATCCAAGAAAAACATAATGAACAAATTGAGCAGGAAGTTTATGACACTGTGGTGGTGAGAGATGAACCTAAGAGACACATCCAAAGTTATGAATATTGTCAAACCTTGGATTTCATTATCCAGAGGATAGTTCAGAGACTCAAAATCTAATACTTGTGAGGGAAGTCTATTAATCAAATACATGACTGTGGATAAAGCCTTAATCCAAAGTTTTCTTAAGATTTTCAGTATAGAAAACCATCTTGCAAAATGGAAAGTCTTTAAATCTTAAAAGTCCATTTACCTATGATTTCACTTATTTCTCAGTTACCACATACAATTGTTCCGCTCACATTATGTTTAAGGTCACATAAAAACCTTCTATAACTTATTACATTACTTGAATAACACTATCAAGATCTAAGATTTAGTTATAAGTTCGTGATCACATGAATTAAACATGGTTCAAAATGTCGACACATTTCGTCCAAAACGTGCAAATATATTTGGATTTTCTAATTATGGAAACAGAAACGTATTGTAGTTTCAAAAATATCTTTATTATAGGGAGACCTCCTATTTTCTTGGGTTTCTAGCAAAAAAAGTTGAAAATTGGAAGTTTGTTCTTGTTGTTTCGAAAAGAGACCTTTAATATTTATCTATCCTTTTTTTTTTCTTTTCTCCAGTACAAAATTTGCACATCACCATCTAACTCGATAAGATAAATAAAAACATAAAAGAATAAGGAGCCGTAAAGACTATGAGATTAAATTAAGGAATAAAAGCATTAAACCCCATGTACTTTACCTCTGTTGCACTTTACTCCCCTTTTTTATTTTATTTTTGCAACTTGCCTCATGTACTATGGATAAATAAGCACTTTGCCCCTTGAGTCTTTTGTTCACCGTTAGATTTGGACACGTATCTGCAGTTTTTGCCGTTGGATTTGGCTTAGGGGGCAAAGTGCTTATTTTCCGGTAGTATAGGGGGAAAGTTTTCATAAAGAAAAGAATATGGGGGCAAAGTGCAATCAAGGGCATAGCGTACGAGGTTTGATGCGTTTATCCCTTTAATTAAAATAAAGTCATATCTTCTTCAAAAACTACAGTACAAAGCACAATATTATCATATTAAAACTCTTCCTAAAATCCAAACGAAACCAGAAAAAGTTCTGAAGTAGGAAAAAAGAGACTGAAGCAAGAGGCAAAGTTGAAATTTTTGAAGGTATTTTTCTAGATTAACAAACTGTTATCTTTATTGCTTTTGAGTTAAAACGAGAATCACATGCAAATCACAATTGCTTGAAAAATGTTTACTCACCTAATATACTCCATAACATATGTCGTATTTTTATTTTTATTTTTTGTAGATTTATGGTATCAATGGCATGGTATGGCTTCACTGTTATGTTGAGTGTATTTGTAATCCTTTTAAAGGCTTAAATAGGACATGCAATATATATTACTTAGTGATAGTGTTTTTATTTGTGCTTCTTTAGTTACTTAGTAGTACTCCATCTTGTAATGAATATGTTGCTATGATTTGATCTCAAAGTACACTACTAGAAATTATGGGACCATAGGTTTTGAATATATTACATTTTCTTGTGGTGATTTGAATGAGTATTCTAGTAAGACATTACAACATTCTCTACAACTATTTAAAATTCTTAACGATATAATGATAAACAATATTTATGTAAATATTTCATAAGCTTTGCAAAAATCTCGATCTTTGAAATATTTAAGTTTTGGAAATTTTCTCGAAATGTTTCTATTGTTGAACTAATTGACACTAATGCACGAAATGAAACTTTGATCCATGAAAATAATAGCATAACAGTTTTACCCAAACTTTTTGAGTTCTACCTTTTGGACCAGTAGCAACAACTATACTTCTGTTTTGTGAACCTATTACATAACGTCACTCCCTTGCATGCTTGCCAGTCCCAGTTAGATTTGTTGGCCTTAACATTATGATATCCCAATATTTGATAGCATAAAGGCCTCGTATGTCTTTTGACACCACAGTGGTGAACAAGAAGAATAAATGTTACTATTGTCAAAAGACCAAACCTTTTTAGAAATTTGAGAAACATATCTAAAATGAATCGGAATTCCTACCTTTACCCTGTGATGCCTTAAAACGAGTGCTTGCTCTAGTTAGCTTACATTCTTATTGCTTCTTTTTTTTGTGTGGAGAAACCTAGTCATGAACGATCAGTATTGGTCTCTGTATTTTCAAAAACATGATCCAATTTGTTTGTCCTAAAATTCAACATTTTAACATTCTATGAGAAAGTTTAGTTCATAACTTGCTGAAATTAGTGAGGTTAGCACGTGATTAATTAGCTTAAACTGAGTTAGTTAGGAGTTAACCAAGTCTGGAAAGTTTCAGTTTGAAAGTTAGTCAGAAGTTAGTTATAACTTTTTGTTTTGAGGCTGAGTGTTGCAGCCTATTTAAGCACTTGTGCGCATCAGTTTTTAGTCGATTCATTGTAATTTCTTCAGGGATATTCTCTCATACACTTGTTCTATAGTAAATCACTCTGTGGATATAGGTTTGGATCAATTTGATTCAAACACGAACCACGTAAAAATCGATGCGTGTTTGTGTGTGTTTTTCTGGCAAATTTTCTAACTATGTTCTGCTTGGTTTTGGTTGATCTGATCACTCATTTCTTGATCGTTTTTTATACGGTTTTGTTCGGTAACTTTATATTTGGTGTGTAAACAATCGTTTGATCAGGCTAAACTCTACAAATTGGTGCAGTGAACGTGGAGCAAGATCAATCGTGAACATGGCAACTGCTAAATTTGATGTTGAGAAGTTCACTGGTTTGAACGATTTTGGTTTGTGGTGTCTAAAGATGAAAGCACTGTTGGTTCAGCAAGGTTTGCTTGATGCTCTGAATAAATCAAGCATTGACAAAGATATGGATGAAAAGGCAAAGAAGATTATGTTGGAGAAAGCACACAGTGCTATAATCTTGAGCCTTGGAGATAAAGTCTTGAGGCAGGTTTCTAAGGAGACAAGTTCAGCTAGCGTGTGGTTGAAACTTGAGAGCCTCTACATGACTAAATCACTGATAAATCGTCTCTATCTTAAACAAGCTCTGTTTTCTTTTAGGATGCCAGAAGATAAATTAATAGAAGAACAAATGGACAGCTTTGATAAGCTGATTTTGGATCTTGAAAACATTGATGTTACTGTGGAAGATGAGGATCAGGCATTGATGCTATTGTGTTCTTTGCCTAAGTCTTTTAGTCGGGATACCTTGATCTATGGTAGAGAAGTTTTGACTTTGAATAATGTTCAATCTGCTATAAACTCAAGAGAATTGAATCATAGAAATGACTCTAAGAACTCTGTTAAAGGTGAAGGACTTGTAGTGAAGGGAAAAGGGTCCAAGAAATAGAATAAGTTTGACAAAAAGAAGAACAAACAACAGCAGAAAACTGGTGGAAATAACTTAAAAGAGTGCTATCATTGTCACAAAGAGGGACACATCAGGAGATTTTGTCCTGAGAGGCTTAATAAGAAGCCTAAGAATGGAGGTAATGAATCGGGGAATGCAGCAATAGCACAAGATGACTATGAGTCTGCAGATGTGTTGGTGGTGACAGATGATAACTCTGATGTGCAGTGGGTTATGGATTCAGGGTGTTCATTCCATATGACACCAAATATAGAATGGTCTGAAGAGTATACAGAGAAAGAAGGAGGAATTGTATTGCTAGGAAATGATGAACCATGTAAAGTTGAGGGGATTGGATCTGTGAGATTCAAGTTACATGATGGGAAAACCAGGCTTCTGAGAGAGGTGAGATATGTACCAGAGCTGAAAAGAAACTTGATATCTATGGGTGATCTTGACAAGAAAGGATTTGTTTACCACTATCACAATGGTGTGTTAAGTGTTAAAAAGGGATCTCAGTTGGTAATGAGAGGGCACAGAAGAAATAACCTATACTTTCTTGAAGGAGAAGTGAGTAAAGGCACTACTGCTACAACTGAAAGTAAGCCATTGACAAAGATCGAACTGTGGCACAAAAGATTGGGTCATGTGAGTGAAAAGGCTTGATAGAGTTGAGTAAACAAGGCATGTTGGGTTCTGATAAACTGGAGAAGCTCAGCTTTTGTGAAGATTGTGTTTTTGGCAAGTCTTGCAGACTGAAATTCACCACGGGAGTTCACAGAACAAAGGAAACACTTGATTACATACATTCTGATCTGTGGGGGCCTTCAAGAGTTCAATCACATTCTGGTTTCAGGTACTTCTTAACTCTTGTTGATGATCACTCTAGGAAGCTGTGGGTTTATGTTTTGAAAACAAAAGATGAAGTGTTTGCCACGTTCAAGTCTTGGGAAACTTTGATTGAAAACCAGACAATGAAGAAGGTTAAGAGGTTAAGGACAGATAATGGACTTGAGTTTTGTTCTGAAGAATTCAACAATTTCTACAAGGAGAATGGCATTGTTAGACATAGAACAACTACAGGTACTCCACAACAAAATGGGTTGGCTGAGAGATTCAACAGAACTCTACTTGAAAGAGTGAGATGCATGTTAAACAATGCATCTCTACCAAAGGTATTCTGGGTTGAAGCTGTGATGACGGCTGCTTACCTAATAAATAGATCACTCTCATCAGCTTTAAACATGAAAAGTCCAGAAGAAGCATGGCCAGGTCATGCCCCTGATCTAAGTAGGCTTAGAGTGTTTGGATGTTTGGCTTATGCTCATGTCAGACAAGACAAACTTGAGCCTAGAGCATTAAAGTGTATGTTCATTGGTTATCCAGAGGGTGTGAAAGCTTACAAACTAGGGTGTTTAGAAGCTAGACACAAGAAGTGTATCATTAGTAGGGATGGGGTATTCAATGAATTTGAAATGGCACACAAGAAGTATGAGCAAGTTGATACTACAGAGAAGACACTTGCTGAAGATACAGAAAAACCAGAAGGATTTCAGTTGGTGGAGCCAACTGTGGATTCAGGAAAGACTACAGGTACTCCACAACAAAATGGGTTGGCTGAGAGATTCAACAGAACTCTACTTGAAAGAGTGAGATGCATGTTAAACAATGCATCTCTACCAAAGGTATTCTGGGTTGAAGCTGTGATGACGGCTGCTTACCTAATAAATAGATCACTCTCATCAGCTTTAAACATGAAAAGTCCAGAAGAAGCATGGCCAGGTCATGCCCCTGATCTAAGTAGGCTTAGAGTGTTTGGATGTTTGGCTTATGCTCATGTCAGACAAGACAAACTTGAGCCTAGAGCATTAAAGTGTATGTTCATTGGTTATCCAGAGGGTATGAAAGCTTACAAACTAGGGTGTTTAGAAGCTAGACACAAGAAGTGTATCATTAGTAGGGATGTGGTATTCAATGAATTTGAAATGGCACACAAGAAGTATGAGCAAGTTGATACTACAGAGAAGACACTTGCTGAAGATACAGAAAAACCAGAAGGATTTCAGTTGGTGGAGCCAACTGTGGATTCAGGAAAGAATACAGCTGGAAATTGGCTCCTACATGAAGATTAACAACAAGACACTCATGATGAAGTGAAGGAAATCAGCAGGAAGAGGAGACATACATGCTGACTAGAGACAGAACTAAAAGGCCTATAAAGCCTCCAAGCAGGTATGGATATGCTGATCTCCTAGCTTATTCTCTAGTTGCAGCAAGTAATGTACTTGATGATGAACCTAAACATTACCAAGATGCACTGAGAAGTAAAGATAAGATATAGATCGATAGATGCTATGCAGGAAGAGATGAAATCTCTCATGAAAAACAATACTTGGGTTCTGACAGAGAAGCCTAAAGGCTCAAAGGTTGTGAGTTGTAAATGGATTTACAAGAAGAAACCAGGAATACCAGGTGTTGAGGATGAGAGGTACAAGGAAAGACTGGTTTCCGGGGGGTTCACTCAAAGAGAAGAAATCGATTATAATGATGTTTTCTCACCAGTGGTAAAACATAGATCTATCAGAATACTATTGGCTCTAGTTGCAAAGTGTGACCTTGAACTTGAGCAAATGGATGTGAAAACAGCTTTCCTATATGGAAAACTTGATGAAATCATACTCATGAAGCAACCTGAAGGGTTTGAAGTCAAGGGAAAAGAGGATTTTGTGTGCAAACTGGAAAAATCTCTCTATGGACTTAAACAATCTCCAAGGCAATGGAACAGAAGGTTTGATGAGTTCATGAGCTCAGTTGATTTCAAAAAGAGCAAGTTTGATACTTGTGTGTATTTCAAGTTTAGCTCAGAAGATATCTTCATTATCTTGCTACTTTATGTGGATGATATACTCATAGTAAGCAACAGCAGAGTGAAGTTGAGAGTATAAAGGGTCAGTTGAAAGGTGAATTTGAAATGAAGGATCTTGGTCCTGCAACAAGGATCCTTGGCATGGAAATTAGCAGAAAAAGGAGCAGAGGTGTTCTATACTTATCTCAGAAGAGTTACTTGAAGAAAGTATTGGAGAAGTTTGGAATGATTGAAGCGAAATCAGTGAACACACCTCTGTCACAGCAGTTCAGATTAAGCAGTGATCAATCACCAAAATATGAAGAAGATAAGGAGTTCATGAGCTCAATTCCTTATGCAAATGCAGTTGGCTCATTAATGTATGCTATGGTATGCACTAGACCTGACCTTGCATATACAGTTAGCATCATTAGCAGATTCATGGCAAATCCTGGAAGAATGCACTGGAAAGCCTTAAAATGGTTTCTGAGATACATCAGGGGAACTATTTACAAAGTTCTGGTTTATGGTGGAGCTAAGGATCAAAGGGTAGCTATTGAGGGATTTGTGGATTCTGATTATGCAGGTTGTTTAGACACTAGAAAGTCTCTTACAGGTTACATATTCTCTGCATTTGGAACACCAATAAGTTGGAAGGCAAGTTTGCAGAAAGTAGTGGCTTTGTCCACAACTGAGGCACAATATATTGCATTAACTGAAGTTGTTAAAGAAGCAATATGGCTGGAGGGGATATGTAAGGAACTGAGGGTTCAAGAAGAGGTCATCACAGTGTTCTGTGACAACCAAAGTGCTATACACTTGTCCAAGAATCAAGTGTACCATGAGAGAACAAACATGTTGGTATAAAGTTACATTTTGTTCAAGAGATCATTACAAGAGGAGAGGTGCTAATTCAAAAGATTGCAACTGAGCACAATCCTGCTGATATGATCACAAAGGTGTTGCCAAGTGGGAAATTCAACTACTGCTTGGAGCTTGTGCAGCTGAAGGATGAATAGCCTGGTTAAGGCTGGTTTGAGTGGTTGGTTGAGCAGTGTATGAACCAAGGTGGAGAATTGTGAGGAAGTTTAGTTCATAACTTGCTGAAATTAGTGAGGTTAGCACGTGATTAATTAGCTTAAACTGAGTTAGTTAGGAGTTAACCGAATCTGGAAAGTTTTGAGTTAGTTAGGAGTTAACCGAATCTGGAAAGTTTCAGTTTGAAAGTTAGTCAGAAGTTAGTTATAACTTTCTATTTTGAGGGTGAGTGTTGCAGCCTATTTAAGGCAATTGTGCGCATCAGTTTTCAGTCGATTCATTGTAATTTCTTCAGGGATATTCTCTCATACACTTGTTCAATAGTAAATCACTCCGTGGATGTAGGTTTGGATCGATTTGATTCAAACGCGAACCACGTTGTGTGTGTTTTTCTGGCAAATTTTCTAACTCTGTTCTGCTTGGTTTTGGTTGATCTGATCACTTATTTCTTGATCGTTTTTTATAGGATTTTGTTTGGTAACTTCATATGTGGTGTGTAAACAAGCGTTTGATCGGTTTAAACTCTACACATTCTTTTGAGCTGTAGCAAGTTCCAGTTGAATGTCGTTGTGCTTATGTTCAAGCATTAAATCTATAGACTTTGTACCTTCTAATTAATATTTGAGAGGGACATTATCTTTCTCAAGATCCTTTTGTCTCTCTTAGAGACAAGAAAGATTGCATCCTTCTTTTCCTTTCTCAAGCTCATCATTTCTGATAGTAAAAAATCTCTATTTTATCAGCTCGTTCCAAGTACTTATTCTTAGAACTTCGTGATCAAATTTTTTCAACCTCTTTATCACACTCATAGTCTGTGTTGTTGATGTGTCACTTGCTGTGTTGTTGATGTGTCACTTGCAACTTCTGATGTCATATTGAAACTACAGATTCTTGAAAGTTAGCAATAGTTTTTAGAGTCATGTTCTCCCATTCTTCTATTTCCTCCTAGCTTTTGTTAGACTCATTATCCCTCTATTTAACTCCATTGCCATGCTTTTGGTCTTTTCAAGAATATTCTACCAATTTGCACGTACGTTTCCAAGTCCTTGGCATGTCGTGCAGTGAATATCGTTGCCATCCTCTTGAACTCAAGATCACTAGCAGCGTGGAAAAAAATAATTTCGAAAAAATATATTTTGGTTATATCAGAGTTAGAGGAATTTGCATTCATACCCCTTGATTTTTCCAAGGTTTGGCAAATTTGTTTAGGATCTTTGTAAATAGTGTAAATGATTTCTCAAAGTCCTCAATTCGTTCTCCCTTTTTATTCTTTATTTTTGCTTGAGAGACTGAGTTATTTTTTCGGTTGGTTCTTCCATGCTAAATTTAAGCTCGTACATTGATAAGGATCCCAAGAAGAGTTTTAAAGGCATATTCTCAATATTTTGCCTCTTCAGTAGCCTTGGCGCCCACGGCCAACTTCTTGGAAAATGATCGTAGAGCTTTCTACACCAGTTTGGCCTTGATATATTCATATCCTACAAGATAGGATTCATTATTTTTGTGTCTAAGTTTGTCATTGATTAAGAAATGGTCTCGTCCTCCTCATTTTGAATTTTGAGTGCTTTGAAATGAGCGGTGATAATTTTGACCACCCGACATTAGAGATTCTCTTATCAGCAACCTTCAGAGTATTCCTAGTCTCACTTGCTGATTTATATTTGGATATAAGTTTAAACTAGACGCCGACTCCATTTTGGATTGCATGAAGTGCGATGAGTTGTAACTGGCTTCTGTATCCTCAACTTTGTTGAGATTATTTCATCTTTGACTTCCTCATTTTGTTCCTTGTTGGACTCTAGCCCTTCAAAATGGATTTCCAAGCTTTCTGATTTTCTCTTTTATGAAAGCTTCCCTACGAACTTTCTAGTAGGAATAGTTGAATTCATTTAGACCTGGTGGTCTCGTATTTGATGAGCCCTCAATATTATGATTCTTACCTGCGGAACACGATCTGATTGTGAATTGGTGGTAGGCTCTTTTATGGAAATTGTTAGATCTTAAAGACAGTTTACATATTTAATTAACACTTGTAATTGAGGTGGAAAAGTTACAAATATAAAGTAAAATGAAAAATGTGCAGACATGACGGATTTTAACGTGGTTTAGTCAATAGAGGTGGTATTTGTCCATTGGTACTCGACTACAAAAGGATGTACATGTCGCGCTACACTAGAACATATGATATGGCATTTGAAATTTTGTGGCAACTTGAAGAAGGTCGTCCATCTCGTAGGAGCAAAGTCATGAAGGCATTTCGGTGTGGCTTATCCAATTACAATCCTTTTGGTAATTCATTTGTTTCCTATGCATGTTGGCCTATTTTTTTTTATTTATTTTTTTTTATTTAAAACCATACAACTTGCCCTCTGTTTTATGCATGGTATATGAGTACATTTTCTTAAGTCTGATTATTTCGAGCTCAAAGAAGTGAGAAAATTTCAAGATTTGTCCTCTAACTAGGCCTCAATTTGAAAATCGTCATATAACTTGGCACTGCATAAATTTGGTCCCCTAACTTGGCATAAATTGATTTTTGTGTCAAGTTATAGGACGAATTGAGGCCAAGTTAAATGACTAATGCTGCACTTTTCCCTCAAAGAAGTCTTCGAACGAACTTTGATGTTACGTTAAGGTCCTTGATTGTTGAGTTATGCATGTCGTGAGATTCTGGTATTGAGACTTACAACAATTTCATACAACGTTTATGATGTGAACTGCTATTATGTGGACAATTAACAACTTTCCTAGATATGGGGTGTTATGTCAACAAAATACATGTGATCAAATCAGGGTTCTAGCCACCCCAAAGGCTGGGGTGGGCTACGACCCGAGGTATTTTTTTAATTCTATGTGTACACACACACACACACACACACACACACACACACACACACACACACACACATATATATATATATATATATATATATATATATATATATATATATATATATATATATATATATATATTAGCCTAGTCCAACACAATTTGATTAAAATAATAATAAAAGAACATAAATATCTCAATGCAATTTAGCATATCTAGTTTAACCCAACTAAGAACTTATTTCACCATCAGTTGAGAATAAATTCAAACACAAGGTTACAACTAATCACATCACAAAATACACTATTTAAGTGATATATTATTTCCACTTGTATAAACTCTTTATGTCTCTACTGCAAATAAAAATGAGTATTTGCAGTTATGAACATTATTGAAATTATGTTATGTAAAAATTCGAATAAGAATTTTTAGCAACATAAATTGAAAGAGAGTTAGTATAAAGTATATCTATCAGTTCAACTAATTGATTAATTTTATCTTTGAAGAACCACACGACTCAACTTCAATCAAATGTTCTTGGAAAATACATAAACTTCCCAGTATTTTTAAAATATGCACCAAACCCCCTCTCGATTTATTATAATCGCGTTAAACTAGATTAGTTTTCATCTTGTAAATTTGTACAACTGTTAAACTGATTACAATATTCTAAAAGTATTACATAAAACCCCGTTCTCGTTTCTCAAACTTGCATTAAATCCCCTCATGTGTACCGAAAACGTGCACAAAAACCCCATCATCAAAAACTTTTCACCAAATCCACTCATGTTACTAAAAACTTGGACTATACCGCCTTTCGTCATATAAAGCCTTGCACCAAACCTTTGTCAATTATCAAATATCGTGCACCTAAATTTCATATGAGGGTGAGAATTGACAATTCACATTTAATTAACCTTTTTGTTAAAGTAGGACTTTATTGCAGGGTTTATGTTGCAAGAGGAGGTTTGATGTAAATTTTTTAAAACAAAGAAAGTTTTATTCACTTTAACCAACATTCTTATTTGTTTGTTTGGTAGCATATAGTTTATATTATTATTATTATTGTTGTTGTTGTTGTTGTTGTTGTTGTTGTTGTTGTTGTTGTTCGATCAATAGATATTTTCTACTATACTTTAGGACATTTTACGGTAAAGATTTCAAAAAAAAAAAATAATAGTTTTTTAGCATAGCCCAGTGTATAAAGTAATCCAGGGATGTGTCGAATGTTACCTTTATTGTATGAAGAATATGAAAGCTACTTGTCTTAACCATGGCCCATGGGTGAAAAACGCTATTGTCAATGTTCTACCCGGTGGCCATCCATATCGAAAAAATGAAAAGGATTATATTATGAATCACGTAGAGTATGATCCCCTGACCAAGAACAACAAGAGCATGAATGGGAGATTGTTTCGCCACTATCAAAATCCAATACTAGTCAACGAATTATTAATGGTCTGTAAAGTTCAGTAAAATATAAATTTTGGGAGCTATCACAATGAATCTAGAGAATAACATTAAATTATTAGAGAACTAAAATTGGCACTCATATAGTTTATATAACAAATTGTACCACACCCCCTACTTATAGAAAAATTATTTTATGCAACTGTTGCATTGCTTACGTGGTGCAACCAACGGTCAAAATCTTTATATTTTTTTTTAAATGTAGGCACTAACCACCCCACATCCTCATCCCAATCATGTATCTAAACCAATAACGACTTGTTGAACCACCTCATCGTGCAACGGTTGCATGAAATATTTTCTCCTACTTATAAGACTCCTCTTACATTTTCAACCTTCAAATAAATATATATACTACATAACATTGTCTTAAGACCTTTAAATGAAAACAATTCCTCCAAAAACTTGGATGGTGTAAAAATCAAAACATTATTAGGTGCAGTCGCTGCATGATATATGATACAACTTGTGGTGGAGATTAAACATAATTCTTAAATAATAGAGCATTAACTTCTACACACTTCGTCCTAACTATACATTTACACTAATAACCGATTTGTTGTATTTCCTCATCGTACAACTATTGCACCCAATAATTTCAGCAAAGTTTTGTTACGTAGCCGACTAATTAACTAACATTGAAAGTTGTTGTGCATGGGAGGCCCAATCTCTAAAAGGGGTCTGTCCCCATCAAATCACATGATGTTATTTGAGTTGTGAACGTGGGCCTCCAATCCAACATGAGGAATATATGCGGCCACGATAATTTTCCCAAATAATATTCCAACGTTAATTGAATCAAGCAAATCCCCTAAATTCCCATCAGAAAAAATAATAAAAAAATCCCTAAAATATCTTTGTACTTGTTCGCACGCTTTTGTACACTCCGCCAGTGCCTGCCAACATCCTCAAAATCCCAATTGCGTTATCAATTTAATTTGCCGGCATTTCACTGGGTTAGTGTCAAAATTTCATTTTTTTTTTCTTCACGCTGTAAGTAATTTATTTATCTGATGTGTGATCTCTAACGAGGGCTTTTGTTTTTTTTTTTTCTTTTTTTGTTATGATGATGAAAATGTAGATTTTTCAAGTAAATATGAATGTTTACATGTGGGTTTCTTTTTTTGTTTAGAAAAATTTAGTCTTTTGTTGAATTGGTCTACTAATCTTGAATTTTCCTGTTTTGAGCTGCCGTGTTGGAGAGGCGAAGTAGTGCATTTGGTCTTTATTCTCAACACGTTAACAAGACTTCATGTTCAAATCCTGATTGATATGTTTACTATTCACATGTTTTTCATGAGAAGGGAGCTTCACATTTACATCTAAAATAGATGTTCTGGTTCAATGTATTTAAAATTTGGGTGAAGATTAGATGGTTTTTAGTTACTCGTCCGTCTTAACTGATTTTAGTACCCCATCAAATTTTATTTGCCAGTTTGGTCATATATTTGTGTACCTAACTCATATTATTATTATTCTCGACTAAATTCGCAGCCGTAGTTTTCGGGCATCAAGATGGTTGTGCAGGATTTCACCGTGGACCTAAATAAACCCCTTGTCTTCCAGGTACACCAATGCGTGCTTAGTTTAGTGCTTTGCGTATATCGTCTTCTGGATTAGTTATAATCTTGACTATCGATTGGTATAGATTTTCTTGTGTTTGATCATCCGACTTTTCAGGGGAATGTTTAGAGATTTTAAGGCTGGCTGTTTTTCTTTTGTTACTAGCATTAAATGAATATTTCCATTGTTACTAGGACATGCTCAAAGTCTGAGATTGGAATTAAATATCAGACTTTTTCTTGGCAATTGTCCTGTACAGTGGCTGTGTCATTTTTCATACTGTAAACATAATTGAATTTGAATTTCTATAGGTTGGGCATCTTGGTAAAGATTATCAGGAGTGGGTTCACCAGCCAATTGTTAGCAAGGAAGGCCCTCGATTTTTTGAAAGTGATTTTTGGGAGGTATTACTTTTTTTCTTTTCCTTCTCTTCATGTGTAGGTGCACACTTCTATTTTGGTTGGTTCCACAAGTTACTCAGTTGTTGATTGTTTAAACAGTTCTTAACACGCAACGAATGGTGGGTTATTCCCCTTATCTGGCTTCCTGTTGTTGCCTGGTTCCTCTCAATCTCCATTCGTTTGGGTCATACAATTCCTGAGGTAGCACTAATGACAGCATCTGGGATTTTTATCTGGACGTTGCTCGAATATACTCTTCATCGGTTCCTTTTCCACATTAAGACAAAAAGTTATTGGTTAGCATGCTCTCTTAATTTTCTTCTCCTTCTACCTATGCCTTCTTCTTATATGTTTTCTTAGGGGACTGAACCTTGCACTTCAACTCCAGATTTCCCTTATCTTTTATCTTCTCAGTACCGAGTTTCTTTAGCAAATTTCAGGGGTAACACGATTCATTATCTTCTTCATGGTTGTCATCATAAGCACCCAATGGATGGTCTACGTCTTGTTTTCCCTCCTGCTGCAACTGCTGTACTCTTGTTTCCGGTATGTTTCATCCCATGCTTTTCTTGCTTTTTCTTTTCATCTGTATAGCATTTCCTCACTTGTTTTTGGCTGTGAATCTGTATTTTTTCTGATTATATATACTTCTTCTCCCTTTATTTCTGGGTTTCAAAACATTTTGTTATTTTTGGCCAAGTGGCTATGTACTTGCTGACGATGTCTACTGACCCATTTGGTTTTAGTATACTTCTATTGTCTCATTTCTAATCTACTGACACATTTGGTTAAAGAATATTTGTGGAGGCTCATTTCTAATAGGTTGTATAACTGTGTACTTATTATTACTTTGGAAATGACACAAGCACTGTGGGTCTTTTTACTTAGAGGAGATCTAGAACCATCAATAATTATTAATATTTGTTGGTTGTTTATGGTCAATGTTCTCATCTATCTTTACTTGTTTATTTTATTTTAATTGCAGTTCTGGAATTTGGTAAAGCTCATGTCTACTCCTTCCACTACTCCTGCTTTAGTTGGAGGTGGTCTATTAGGTTATGTGATGTATGACGTAACTCACTACTACTTGCACCATGGTCAGCCAACCAGTGAAATACCAAGGGGGCTGAAGGTAAAGAATCTTATTCATCAAGACCACAGATATTCCATTGTAGTTTGTGAAGTCACTCGCTGATTTGAAAATTTGAAACAAATTCTTTTCTTTTCACAAGCTTAAATGGAGATACAAAGCATGAACGTCAGATTCATAATAGCCTGTGAGAGTCTTGTATTCTACTAATAGGTCCATTTAATAATGACATAGCTTTCTTTTCCTATTATACAGAAATATCATCTCAATCATCATTTCCGCATCCAGAATAAAGGCTTTGGCATCACTTCCTCACTGTGGGATAAGGCATTTGGAACTCTTCCTCCGTCACAACCGTCTAAGAAGAGTAGTTGATATTAGAATGTTTACATCATGAAGTAGTTCTTTGTAAGATTTCACTAGCTTTTCACGCTCACCATTTTTCTTCAGCTTTTCAAATGTCTGTTATGCTTCTGTGCAAATTTAGGAATGTCAGTCTCGTGTAGACTTGAAATTTGCATAAAACAAGTGACGACTGAAATTTATGTGTCACTGCCAATTTCATGCTACAGAATTTTCAAATTTATGTAATGGCTACTCTTTGAAGCTGAAACATCATAAATCATGATGTCATGATATGTCATTTCACTAATCTGAAGTTTAGATTAATAGTATTTTTGCATCTTAATTTTCTGCTAGATGATTATGCATAAAACTCGTGTCGTATGAGTCGCGCCCCTTGAAAGAAAGGGAGGAAAAACAGCTACAGCTTTTTTTGGTTGAATTTGACCTTGTTTCATGTTTCGGAAGTAATCATCACTACTAAAGCAGGGGAATACTTTGTTGATTCCTGAAGAAGTTTCCTGGATCAACCTGTGTCTTCACTTGTGCCAATCTTCTGAAGTTTCCTTTAAAGTACTTTCTACCCCAAATCAGAGCTTGGGAATAGCTAGTGTTTTTGTGATGGTTGATCCCCAGATCAATATCCCTGTAGTTCACGTAGGCAGCTCGAGGAGAACGTGATACATAAGGTTTCATGTACTTATAAAGCACATTAATCCAATCCACATGCTTCTTCGATTCAGCCTTGCCATCAACATTCCATTTCACCAAGTACTGTATATTGAACAAATTCCCTTTTCTGTGCGGAAAAGGGAGTTCAGATTCAGGAATGCGTTCCATCATTCCACCGTAAGGATCCATTATTAGGAATGCTATTTGCTCTTCCTCGAACCTTCTCTGGATCCCTTCAAATGCTCTCTCAGGTACTGGTTTCTGCGCAAAATCTGACTTCGCTTTGAAATAGCTCTTGTATTGGACTGTCCTATCGAGTAAAACTTCCATTGGGTCTCGTTCTTGGTATCCAGCAAAGTACAGAACGGACTCTATCCAGCTCATTTCAGTACAGTCTTTTTCGTGAAATTCCATTTCTGGGAAGTTTTTGCTCATTAGTGGAATTAGCTCATTCCTTGGTCCTAGGAACAGTGAATTAAACAGGACCTCGACTGTCTTATTCTTTCCTTCACCATCACTGTTTATATGCTGAATGACAATTCTGATGAATAGATCTTCCGGCAATTTATTTGCTATGTGTTGCCATTGATGGACAAGTTTTATGCCAATCTTGTCTAGTTTCTTGTGAATAGTAAAAACAGTCACAACTGGTGGAACTCGAACCAGTTTGATTTTCCAGGCGATTATGATTCCAAAGCTCCCTCCACCTCCTCTAATCGCCCAGAACACATCTTCTCCCATGGATTCTCGATCAAGAATCCTTCCTTCCACATCCATGAAATAAGCATCAATGATGTTATCAGCAGCCAGGCCATATTTTCTAAGCAGAGTGCCGAATCCTCCGCCACTGAAATGACCCCCAACGCCTACACTCGGGCATAGCCCCGCAGGGAAACCATGAAGTTTGCTCTCTCGTGCGATGGCGTAGTATAGCTCCCCTAGCGTTGCCCCCGACTGCACCCACGCCGTTTCTTCTTCCATATTGATGCTGATTGATCGAATATTAATGAGATCAACGATGACAAATGGTGTGTTGCAGAGGTATGAAAGACCTTCGTAGTCATGTCCCCCGCTCTTTACTCTGATTTGGAAACCGTGCTTCTTGCTACAGATGATGGCGGTTCGGACTTCAGCAGCGGAGTATGGGGTAATGATGAAAAGGGGTTTGGATAATGTTGAGTTTAACCATCTGGGATTTTGTTCCGCAGATTGCAAGAGATCGGAATACGATGGGGAGTTTGGAGAGAATATGTATTTGAATGTTCCGACATATGAAGAAGAATGGCTGGACATGCATTGAACAAAGTCTTCATGAATCGCTTGGCAAAATGAAGATGAAAGTGTTACAAAAAGTATGAAGTGGAATTTAAGAGAAATCATTTGTTGGACGAATTTCTTGGAGAAGTAATTACTAATTAGCGAACTTAAAGGTAGGATTTTGGATGTATACATGAAGCGAGATCCGTAGACGTTAGGATGAGTCCAGTGTGTTAGATACTCTAGAACAATAAGCTAATCTTTTACAATGAGAAAAACGATCACTCCTATGTTGTGTAATCCATGGAAACTTTTATGGTGTGTCTTTATCCAACCTATTCGGCAATTTCGTTATACCCATCTTCGTTATAAAATGGACTATGACAAAAAAGAAACGAATATTCTGTCTTAGGGACTAAAACCTTAATGTTTGAAAAATGTACCCCGGTTTTCTAATACCATGTTTTAGTAGCAGTCAAAATAGAAAACTGGAGCGACGTATAACTTCACGTGTACTGAAGACGTTGGCATATTTTCTGTGTTACAGTTTATAATTACAAATCATTCTTACTTCTTGAATTCAATTAATTTCAAACATGGTCAACTAGTTTCTGAAATGAAGGAGAAACAAGTCTCTTTTTTAACCCAAACAATGATGCAATATTCAAGTTGCAACATCCAACAAAAACAACCAAATCTGCTAATGTCACACTACTATATAAACGCGGAGAATGTTCGATCCCGCATTGGAAAAGTACTTCATAACAGCACTCTTTCGCAGTTGCACGAAATACTACATCAAAGATCTGTAAGAGTTTCAACAATGAATCTAGTAAAGAATTAACCAACTACCGGATGTATCAATGGTGCATTAAAATGCATGATCCCTTCGTTTTCCCGACTTTCTTCCATGAAAGTGCAACGTCGGTATGCCTTGTTTGTTCCTAAACACATTGTCCGGATCAACTTTAGTCTTGATTTGGACCAACCTGTCAAAATTACTCTTGAAATATTTCACTCCATAAACCTTTCCTTGCTTATAACTGTCTCTACCATTTTTGTTGGTCCCAATGTCCAAATCCCTGTAGTTCAAGTACGCTTGTCGAGGATTCTTGGAAACAAAAGGCGTCATGAAACGGTGCAGCTCTCGTGTCGAGTCAATGTATTTCTTGTCCGCTGCACTGCTTTCATCGTTCCAGTTCACAGAATACTGAATCTTGAAAATGTTTCCCGCTCGATGAGGGAATGGTGTTTCAGATTCTGGAATCCTGCTCATTATTCCACCATAGGAATTAAACACCAACCCCACGTCTCCAATCTCCACTATTTTCTTGAACACGGATTCAATCCCTGATTTCGGAATAGGGGTTGTAACATAATCTGATTTTCGCTTCAAAAAGTTGACAGACTCAGGTTTTCGGTTTAGCAAAACTGTTGGCAATGTCTTGTTGTCAAAATTGCCCCAGTAAAGAACTGAATCAATCCATGACATTTCCTTGCAATCGGATTTTCTCAACCCGAGAAACGGGAATTTAGAATCCGTTTCAGATAAAAGCCTGGCAGCGTCACCAAGGAACAAGCCCATGAACGTTGCTTTAACGCTCTTCTTGTTGTTTACCGAGACTGGTTGCAGAAGAACCCTGATGAAAAGATCGTCATCTATTTGTTCAGTTATATATTGGAATTGAAAAACAGCATCTGCTGCGTTCTGTTCCAAACTTTTCTCAACCTGGAAAACGGTCACAGACGGCGGCACTGGGACTAGTTTAATTTTGTAAGCCAAAATGACACCAAAACTGGCTCCACCACCGCCACGAATTGCCCAGAAAAGATCCTGTTCAGATTAGCAAATCACTTAGTCAACAATTGAATCTAAATTTATCTCTTGTTTATTTGACATTCTGTTTAACACATATTGATAATCACTTATAAATACAATGTGTTCATCTTCGTTCAAAGACAAGAAATGGTACCATTTTCAAGCAAAGATGGTATGAGAGTCAGATCGAAAAGAGTTTTGATTCTTGAAATTCTACCATCACTATTTATAGAAAAAAAAGCCACATATGAGGCATAATAAAAAAAAGATTATATAAATGTTTAATTCCGCAAATTTGAACTTTTAAATGAGACAGCGGTAAAAATACCTCTCCCATTGATTTTCTGTTCAAAACTCTCCCATTCGCATCGACAATTCTAGCGTCTATCACGTGATCAACGGTGAGACCGTGTTTCCTAATCATGTTCCCATACCCCGCGCCACTGATATGACCACCTACTCCAACGGTGGGGCAAATGCCACCTGGAAATCCATGAACTTTACTTTTTTCCCAAATTTTGTAATAAAGTTCGCCAAGCAATGCCCCGGACTGCACCCACGCCGTCTGATCCTTCATGTTCACGGGAACAGAATGAACATGTCCAGGACAACAAACGTCGTATCAGAAACGTACGAAAGGCCCTCGTAATCATGTCCACCGCTGCGTGTTTTGAGCTGGATGTTGAGTTTCTTGGAACACAAAACCGCGGCGCTTACGTGTGAACGATGATGCTCGGTTTCGGGGTGGTGGATACGTTGAAGCGACGGTTTCGAATGTAGGCCTCGAGAACGTTCTTGAAGGATGGATTAAAGGGACTGTAGATGATTCTTGATGTTTCATTATCAGGGACTTTGTGTTCTGCAAAGCATTTGATGAAAGAGTCGTCGAGTTGGAGAGAATGTGCAGTTGATAAAGAATAAAGGGAGGAGAAAAAGATGAAAGTTTTCATTTTTTTGATAACACTTTATTCCTTTTTGACTTGAGAAGAAAAAATGGGGTGTTATATAAGTGTACATGGAGAAAATCTTTGTAGTGACAGAGAATGTTGAATAATTGATGGCGGGAAAAGGTCAAAGGGTCGTGTCCCTTCTAACCGCCTTACCTCTTATTGACACAATGATTGCGAGGTAATAATTGCATATCAACTCTTATTAGTAAGTTCGATATTTGCAAAATATTGTAATAAAATTGTAGTAAAAACGAATTTCATCTTTTTGGTAATTTAGTTAATACGAATTTCATTAACTTACATGCAATATTGATGTGGCAATTGGATCCGGATCCGTCCTAATGAATTCGTGTGATAGTTTTTAACTGCATAGTGCATCTATCATCTATGAATCCAAATTAATCTTGTTCTTATTGTTACAGAAACATGTGATAGATGAATTAGAGAAAAATCAACCCTATTTTATTTCTCACATTCTAATCTTATGTCACTTACTTCATCCTACTTCTATTTAACGAAAAATTATTTTATGCAATCGTTGCATTGCTGACGTGGTGCAACCAAATGTCAAGATAATAATAATTTTCTAAAATATAGGCGTCAACCACCCCTACAATCTCATCCCAACCGTGCATTTACACCAATAAGTGACTTGTTGTGCCACCTCATTGTGCAACGGTTGCACGAAACAATCTATCTACTTAACGTAGTCAATCACCGATAAAGAATAAAAGAATATTAATATTATACTTTCAACAAATAAAAATTACATATTTCACTTAAATCACTTGGCATCACATTTACGCTATCCAAAACACACACACACAATACATAACAAAAACACATACAACACCTAAAACACATACAACAAGGATGTCAACTAAAAACATAAACTACACCAAAACGATGCACAATGTATCAAAAATCTCATCAAAATATGTCATACACTTAAAAACACATATTACACTAAATATTATAAAAAGAAAACCATAAATTACACCTGAAACACGTGCTACACCTAAAATATACCCTAGAAGTAAATCACTCAAAAACACACACTAGACGTAAATCATTTTAAAGCACAACTACACCAAAAAAATATCACCGTGAAACATATATTACACTTAAAAAAATATAATATAAACCTAAAGCACACATTAGACATAAATCACCTAAAAGCATAACCAAATCTAGGAATCTACTTGGATTGATCAAGTCAACTAGATCATACCCACCTCAGATCCAATCAAATCTGGATCCAAGTTAGACTTTGATTAATATTTGGATCTATTATAGATCCACATAGACATTCGGATTCGTGCAAGTCCATGTTTGGATCCACTCTATCTTGATCAATATGGTATTATCAATAGTAAAATAAATAAGCTTAAAGTTAAAAAACTTTCAGATACAAATTGTTGACATTAAAATAGAATCTGACGTTTTTACTTGTTCATACAATTCATGATCAACTATAAGAACATGAGTTTTATGTTCAAAATTATTATTGAAACTATAATTGTATGATTGTTTTTGGATGAGATTTTCATGAGGTAGGGTTAGAAGATGAGGTGAATCAATGACTAACTTATGTTGAATACAATTTATGAGGGAAAAGGTATTTGGATCCTTGGGTCTACCTGATCTAATCCAGCTTATTCCTAGTTTGATCCATTTTGATCAACACAATAAGGATACTGGGCAAGTTAGTGTTGGTATGTAGTTTGTGGTTTGTGGTTGGCAAATGAGACGGACACATGGCATGTATATGTTTTTGATCCATTTTAATCCACACAATAAACAAAATTTGTTTTGATCTTCTTTTTTTTATATATTCATGTAGGCAGCATGGCGGTCATTATTTGTGCCAGATGCTCATGAGGCAAGGGCTGCATATGGCTTCACTAACTCACTAATCCACTGATCCACCTACAACTTGAGATCTGCATAATTTAATTGTTAACTACATCCGCTCGTGTTAATAACTTAGTAACTTGCAAAAGATGGGTATGATCGTTTTTTAACAACCCGTTAAAATCCACATGCATATACATTTATATTGTATATATGTACATGAATGGGGGAGCGAAAAAATTGTGTCGAGATCCTATAGAATTACCAGAATCACACCACCTATCTCAATTTAATTACTGATGTTTAATTATTATTTGTTAGTTGATATTAGAAAGACTCAAGTGTCAAAATGTTTGTTATGGACTGTGTTATGTTCGTTGTTTTCGAACTAATATATTGTTAATTTTATGTTGCTTGATACATGGTTGGTTTTTGGATTGCAGATTAGTTTGAAATATTCTTTTATGAGTTTATGTAGATAAAAATGCCCATTTGCATTTATATATTGTTATTTTAGTTATTTACATTGTTGTTTAAGTATTTTTATTAAATTAGTACTTGTGTTGTTCTTTTTGAAAAGAAAATTAGTTTGTGCTCTAATTTTTCTACACCCTACACCTCGCCCAAATTTTAAATTAGTTTGTTGCTATTTCTTCTCACAAATTTAAACACGACACCTCGCCCAACTCGCGTAGTTTACTTTCCAACTTTACTGACTCTAGTTAATTTGCATACGACTATATTTTTAATAGCAACCAACTCAGACCCCTAAAACGAAGTCTCACAAGTACAAATGTCCCTTACATTTATCTTAACATATTGTTTTATACAATTGTCATTACTCACCTCATCACCTGGTAGGGAGTATATGGACGCTTGACATTTTATTTCAATAAGCAACAAACATAAACCACAAAACCTATTAAACGAATAAATTTGGCTCATATCATGTATGATTTTGTTTGGCAAACCAAAATAAACTCAAAATCTCTATTCCCCCAATGTATATTACTATTCAAATCATTAAAACAATTTTCATATAACTTGTATACAGAGAATGGATCACAATACAAGAGAGGTTATACATGCCTATGAAAATCAATAACCCCGCACTGCTTACAACAGGCTCGGCTGCCAGATAAACTACTTACGGATATACAAAAATAGAGGCCTAAAAGCATAAACTAACCGGCAGACGAAGCTCTCGGGCCATGGAACCAAAACCAAAATTACACATCCCCGAGCAATGACAAGCTCACATATCGCCAAAGAACAACCAGCATGCCCTCCACAACATTACATTTAAACGTCAATTAGTCGTGAATGCATGTTCACTCGCAAGCAGGAGTATTTGCGTTGAGGGAACAGCAGGTGTAAAGGAATTCAGTTTTTTGCTGACACATCAATATCCATGTATTCACCGGTGACCCTGATGAGATGCGACATAAATGGTCAGAAAACTGATGATTACTCTTACCAAAGTCAGCTACACCAATAGCCTTTCTCATGTACACAACTTTTTGACTGGCAAAACTATAAGCACAAGTTCTATACAAAATTAAGAATCAACTTCAAATTGAGATAAACCCGGCAAAAAAAATCTCAAGAGTAAACTGTGGTTGGAAGTAGATAAAGACCAGAGATCCATTTGATAGTTTTGGTTCTGAAAGTTGTAGATGATTGATTTGTACAAAGTGTTGTACCTGTTATACGACAAATAGCCATCACCAATAGTTCCTATGACTTTATTCCGTACTTTCCGCACACAAACCTGGAAACACATAAAGTAATACTTTATTATTTGATATGTTTATGCCCAGTACCACCTTGAAAGATGAAGGTACACCAACTTGCACACCTGAACAATATCAACAGGACCAGCATCTGGATCTCTGTTACGGTGGATAACAATCCCATTATCACATTTGTTTATGAAATGCGCACTTCCACTTATGTCATACAAATTTGGAGGACTTCCAACCCAGTTTTGCAACTAGCAGAATAGGTTCAGATATCATTAGAAAATAGATTTCAGAATAAATACAAAGAGCTGTAACTATCTACCTGTCTTGGATGTGCCACAAACCAAACATGACAGGAATGATGTTGAGCAAATCTTTTGATTTTTGTCAGCATTTGACTAACATATTCTGTTTCAGTCCTGTTTCAGATTAAATTACCATTAGAAACTAAACAGTAGAGCAAAATATTGACACACAATGTGCATTAGCCAATTGTAAAGAAGACCTTTCACTGTTTCATCAGCACACCGTTTTTAATTTAAGACTACATCTGTTTCCCTCTAAAGGGCCACCAGTATCTTAGACTACAGAGAGGAGGCAAACTTTTACGCAAAAAGATTGTTACATTCAACGTTACTACAATCTCAACTCAAAAGCATTAAGTTAGTGAAGGAAATTCGACAAAATCTAAAACGAAGAATTGCTACCAGAAGAGTGGATGAAAACAAAAAAAAAAAACTGAAAGAGAATTTATAAGGGAAGACGATAACAATACGACCTCAAAAATGTTCGAAATAGATTTGATTTATTGGGTGCCTTCAGGTTGGAACGGGGTGAGGGGAAGAAATACCAAGATGTAGTTAGTTGCCAATTGTCACCAGTAAACTTTGCAGTACAAAGAAGAAATATATTTCGCTACCCGATTTCATGAGTTCTACACATAGATATGAATAGTAGGTAATTGTTTTACAACTTTGTCAACAATAAATACAAAAGGACAGCTGAGGTATGAAGACTCACTGGCTAGGAGGGCGTTGATGATCAAGTTCATTATATGGGTCAATCACAAGTCCGTTAACACCATGCCGCAGAACTGCTATTCGTGCGAGCTCAAGAACCCAAGTAATACTTGGAAGACAATCATTCTCACATCTGTTTCATTTCCCACAAACATCTTAGTGAAAAAGTAAGGAACCTTATATTATCAGAATTCCATTGCATTAATACAGTGAAAAGTACATGCAACCTATTTTGAGTTATCCAATGCGCTGATGAATCTCAACATCTTGAACATTGTTATCTTCATTTTTCATAGAATAAACAAGCTTAATTTACCATACTTGTTCTCCATAGGTCACAGGAAAGGCAGCACCTTAGCTTAAATTTGAAACTGTTTCATACATATGCCTTCAGAATGATTACTAACAAAACTGATTTTTGCTATGATGAATGCTAAATACTTCGAATGTCCAGCTTTACACTTGACAGAGTTTTAGGTAAGAGTCGATGAATATTTTGGTGACTTAATTTTAATACTGTAACATCACTACTTCCAATGTATATGATTTTCAAGAAGGGTTTTCATTTGGGTAGTAGGACATTATTGGCGGCATCCAATTCAAAGAAGGATTCTGCTTTAGAGAGATGGAGTACGATTCCAGCTTAGCTGTTTACTTTAAGAAAAGAAAACATAATAATATAAATCCAGTTTACCTGCTATAGAGTATGAATATCCAATTACTTTATATAGTATTATCAAGATTAATCTCCAAGTAATCTTCTATTCAGCTTATTATAAATTCTCAACAGCATATAATATAGGGGCTCATTTGGATTGGTCCACTGCACCTGATTAATAAAATAGTGAGACAATTTTTGTGTTTGGATCCCTTTTCACCAAATGGAGGAGGCCCATGAAAATGTGGGCCACCCTCCCATTAAGGCTGATTACTAGTCGTAGCCTACCCCCCTGCGATTCATAGTCAGTATAAAATAAAATTGTGAAGTACCATTTTTGCCTAATAAAATTTCAGATTTTTTTACTAGGCTTCCTTCTTCAACCTATCTTCCACTACATTTGCCAGTTCAGAGTTCATCACAGAGATTTTCCATATACCCACCTCCACCTCCACCCACCGCTACCACCATTTCAAAAATCTGAAATTGACAATCATTTCAAAACGATATCTTGTAAGAAAAGGCCAATTTTACTTTTTCTGAAAGAGCGTTTCTATCTCCAGAATCAAATGGTGATTTGCTTCTTTATAACTCCATCTTCTTCACTTTGACCTCATCTCCTCCTCTCTCTCATGCCAAAAATCTTAAACAACAACCTTAACTCCACTTCCTTTTTTTTCATTGAAATCGAATCTAATCCCCTTCTAGCTTTTGGCATCAATTCTCTTTCCCCAAATTCTTTAGATCCCATTTTCAATTTTTCAGTGGCCGACGGGGTAAAATAGGTTTTTCAGTTTTATTTGGCTCAAACCAAACATATATTTTAGGTTATGGAAGATATAATTGTATTAACTTCTGATAATCCAATCATGCTTTTATTTTCCGGGCTATGATGACTTGTTATATTGCGATAGTTAGAAAAGAGAACCAAACGAGCCCTAGAGTTACAACTTATAACCTATGAGCAACTTATCATGTTCAATATGTATGTATGTAGAATGTGTGTGTGTGTGTGTGTATATATATATATATTCCTGGCTTCAGCAACATTGAGAGCATGATGCCAGTGCCGCCTCAATTGAGCAACTCCATGCTGAAGCAATTTTTTCTTCATATGGCTTCAATAATTCAAGAAAAGCCACAGAACTATATTTTTCAGATTTTCTAAGTAGCATGCTCATGTAGCTCACATCTCCAATATCCACAGAACATAGGAAAGAATAGCAATAATTATCTGATGGAATACTAGTGTCTCCATTCGACCAAATCAGATTAAGAAAGAAAGTAAATATGCGACCATATCCTTTTGTGCACAACATAACAATGAGCAAGTCTTGCAAGAAATTACAAAGTGCATATGGAACATATATCTCCATATGTCTTCCTTCATGAAGACTACCAACTAAATAAAATAAGATATACCCAGAATGCTAAGATACCAATAATTATTTTTGGACAAAGCACGTCTCAGCATGTGTATACTTCATATGTAAATATGAATGGACACTTCTATGGTATGCCTAGAGCCATAGAGGACGAAAATGAAAACACAATTTTATACTCATGGACGTAACCAATAAGATATATAAAAGTCAAAATCACTTTTAAGTATGCAATTCATATGTTGATATTCACTTTGGGTATATGCAACAGGTATGCACCAATGTCTGGATGATATCTGTGTCTGAGCAAAATGCAATTTTTTGCATTAGGAATCACCTTATTAGAGAAAATGAATCACTGAGCCATTTCTTTCCTCGCTCCAAATCTTCCACACTCATCCTTTCAACAGACTCCCCATACCTATTTGTTGAGAACAAATAAATCAGGAGTATAAACCAAGAAAGCAATTAACAGAAGATCTCCAAGAACCCAAAAAAAAAAAAAAAAAATTCCGACACATCCAAAACCGCCTGACTCAATAGAATAGAAAGTTTTAACAATTAAATATACTTGTAAAACATCAGGGTGATGGAAAAACAAAAAGGCAAATTATCATCTTACAAGGAGAAAAGTTCAATAGAGGTGATAGGAGAGATAATGTTGTTAAATAACTTAATAAAAACATTCTGCTCAATTGGAATGAGTGGAAAGACAATGTGATTAAACATTTTGACTCATATAAAGAAGTAAAGGTTTATTTCTTGTTGCATGCAGAAATGGGATAGGTGATAAGTTCTTATTACATAAATTAGATACAGAAATAGCTACAAAGCAAACTAAGGTGGGTTAAACCGGCACAAGATAACTGATATGCAGGTGAATATCAATGCAAGTTTAGTAGATGCAAAGAGATACACAAAACAGAAAGCAAATAAGGAAGAGCACCAGGAGGCATATTTTTAGTTTTGTGTGTATTCATGAAAGAGTTGCGAGAGTCAGATGATATTTTGTAGAAAACCATTTAAAATAAAACTTAACTAATCAGCAAACATACGCAACATGCTGCAACTCATTTAGACCGGACCATCTCAAACATACCTGACATCAAAGAACGGCTTCCTTATATGTTTTTCCAAAAGTTTTCTTGCATGCTCCCGAACCTGGAGAAAAAGCGAAAAGAACATGTAATAAATAATGATAAATATACAAGCATGTTCAAACTTTCAAAAGGTAACCACAACCTACATAAGGGTTTAAGTGTAAGCCTTCGCCATAAAAATATAAACTATGTAAAAAGAGTACACTATTACGTCAAAACTATAACTCTGGACAGCTGAACCATGTCAATACTATATAAGATTACATCTAAGAAACAGACTGAAACAAACATTTGAAATGCAAACCAAAGGTCAGATACCTCCTGAAGACTTCCTACAACACCACAACTTTGTAGAAGTAAATACTAGTATGAAAATTCACCTTAAAGGCAAAAGACAACTTTGTTTTGATAAATTCACCAATTTTATCAACTAAAAGGGAACATGAAAAGAAATTGGTGAGATTAGGAGAACCAGGGTACCTTGTTTTCCATAGAGCATAATGCAAATTTCCAACCAACATTATGGTTGAGATTGACTAAGAGAGCATCAATCCACTCACTCTTGCCTGAATTTGGAACTCCTGTAACAATTGTTAATTCTCCAGGCACAACCTGTCCAAAATTAAATAGCTCATAAAGACATCACGAGAAACTTTTACACATACTTAGTTCACCAACGGGCGAAATAATATATTCGACACTCACTTCTCTAAATAACTGCTTCCATAAAATTGAATGTCATGATTAATACTAAATACAAGAAGCACAAAAGATGATTCACATAAATACAACAAATTTCTAAACATGCATAGTAGAATACTACTAAATATTGCAAATACATCGCACTTACAAGCAACGAGATATAACTGAATGTGAAAATCATACTTACATTATATAATTCATTGAGTGCCCTCCATCCAGTTGAAACACCAAGCTCAAAACCGAGTGTTTGATGATAGTAGTCATTAATCTCATCAAAGTAATCTTTGAAATTAAATAGTCCTTTTATAGGATAAAGTTCAGCGCTTTCAATGACACCTCTCAATGCATCAGGGCCCATATACATAAGCACCTAAACAGGTGCAGAACAGAGTCAATTGTGGTAGCATTGAGGAGTAAAGTAAATAAAGATGAGGGTCAAAAGCATCAAACCCCCTTACCAGTCATGTGCAATGTGCCCCCTAACCTACAAAAAAGAGAACACACCCCCCCCCCCCCCCCAGGCCTATTTGAAAAATGCAGACTCCCCCCTGGGTCATTGACCGTCCATTCGATTTCTACACGTTTCTGTATAGTCTGTTAGATTTGGTCTCATGGGATAGTTTGCACATTTTCCAATAGGTTGGGGTGTTTCTCTGTTTTGTAGGTTAGGGGGAACATTGCGAATAATCTCATAGGCGGGGAGTCTAATGGGATTTACCCTAAATAGGACAACATAATGTTAGGGATACTTAAGAGATCAGCTCACTTGTACAGATTTTTCCAGGATACATAAGGTTTAGAAAATGTGTTGGCAAACATTCAGAATTTGAGAAAGTCTCTAAACACATTGCATTCCATCTACTAATACCAGAAGAACAAACTCCAACACATCCTAGGAAAAGGTTAAAATACTACCACGTCATTTTCAATAATTAAATCCTAAAAAACAGGAATTCAGTTAACCTTGCAGCATATTTAAAAGCTCCACGGCTAAAGCCATAAAGCTGCCATACACACAAGCTGCAAACCAATCTTTCCACTATATCTGCTATCTAAGGTAATGCAATATGTATGCCTTATAGTACAGGGGAGAATATATTCGCTACTCAAAGTTTAATTTCAAGTTCGCACATTCAAATAACTAAAACAGGATAATCAACGGATGCATCAAAGTAAATGCAAACAACGGGCAATGCTTACGCGCAGACACTTATAATGGTGGAGAAAACGAACTCAAAAGATCTGCTGAACAAAATAGGAAGTTCAAATTTGGAAAGCAGACCTCATTTGCATCTTTAAAATTTTCAGCATCGTTCTTTTTTGGCCATTTAACTCTCCAACACCTGATTTACCAAGGAACCATAGAACCTATTCAATGCTGTCTTATTAGAAACCATATGCATGAAAAATAGACATTGGTTAAAAGTATGCAAACCTTTCTCTTCCCAAGCGCCGTGCAAGTTCTTCAGCTAAGGCTTGACCAGGTGGATCGCCATCAGTAGCAAGAATTATGCGAGAAGCCTAGAAACGTCAAAATATTAATCATGATGTTCGGCCTACCTGTAGGCTAAGAAAAGGCCACAAATATAGAGAATGAACCTTTTCAGTGTATTCTTTGCAGTTCCACAAATATTGGTACTTGGTGTCCTAGCTTCAAAAAAATTGATAAAAGAGGATTAGAAAGTACAGGTTTGATTGGAAAAAGAGACAACATATTACATAATTACGATGATAACTACCCCTCTTGTTATTGCTCTAAAGTATATTGCATTGAAAGCAAAGTAAGTTCAAGATGCAGATTACACAAGGCATTGACTTTTTTGCTGCTGAATACATAAGATCATGGAGTTTTTCTAACATTTCAATCGAAAATACAATGCCCCTTTTCTCTGCTTCACATAATAATAGGGTTTTGTGGCCATCTAGAGGAAATATAATATCAAATCTTCTGTAGCACTCAAAATTTGTTCAATGGATATTAAAACAAATTTTTCATTAATGATAGCACAAGCAGCAAATTCTTTCAAAAACAATATAAAGCTATAACCAGCGTCATATTTTTGTACTTTAACAACAAATAGCCATCTCATATATTTAATTAATGGAGACACAAGGTAAGGCATTCGACGAAGTCAGAGAGTTTTAGGACTTTAAGATAAAGAAGGTTAAGACAAAAAAGAATATATTATACAAGTCGAATACCCAATTTATTAATATTCAGGTCTCCAAAAGATTAGTTTCGAAATCTAGGAAAAAACAGAAAACAAAAGCAAAAGGGCCAATATCAAAATATATCCAAATAGATACCTCTTCTGCAGAGGGCACTGACTTATCCGACACTTTTGGAGGAGCACCATCAGGCACACTCACACAATTCTTGAAACCAGCTTCTTCCATTGCAAGCTTGTCCATTTCACCCTCAACCTTAAAAGTTGATAAGGAAGGTAATTAACATCATGTCAAGTGATTGAAGCTAAAAATATCAGAGGTGGACTAGTAATTACGATGATGATATCACTCGCTTCCTTTATATCATCCAGCCCATAATAGATCTTTTCGGTATTAGCTTCCTGAACCAGCAAAAGAAGGAATGAGATCTTCAGGTCCAGTAACAGCTAAAATATCATTCCCATGCATTAAGGAAAGACAGACAATAGACAAGTAATCATGGACCATTTTTCTTATTTTGGGCATGATATATTTAAGAAAGACCAGGACAAAGGGCTAAATAAAACTACTTGTACCTGCCAAAACTTTTTGGTAATATCCCGATACTTGCAGCTTATGAGCATGTTATTTCTTCGATAAGTGAATGCAATAGCAATCTGCCCAGAGATCATCACACATTAGTACAACAAAATCTGTGGTCACGCCATTTCAGGCAACTTAAAACCTTATTGATTCCATAGCTGTTTTGAATAGAGGACAGGATAAAAATCCTTAAGGAGGGAATCTACATTAGATGTTAATGAGAACAACAGAAAAGAAGCAACATACATGCCATACCAGGACAGTGTTACTATTACAACTTCAATAAATAAAGGACTGATTTTGAATTAGTAATATCTGTGCACCTGATCCCCATTTCTTTTCTGCATGACCGCATTTCTCCGTAATGTTTCTCCTGATATCATGCGCTCGGCGAAATATGCAAGTAACTAGAAAAAATATGCACCAACAGGTTACTTATTTGGATTATAATAGGAAATAATGGAGCAGGAGAACCACAGAAAACCATGTATAAAAACAAAAGATCTTACACTTTCCAAAAGGAAATAAACTAGCCCATGTATAGTGTCAATTACATAGCCATCAACCCGTATAAACATTTGGAACGAAAGAAACACAACAAGCTGAACAAGAAACTTTATATATTTATTGTATTTACTGCTTGCTAACACTAAATAGTGTGCTAATTATATTTTAGAGTTGTAAAAACAAATGTGCAACTTTTTAATATTTATATAAGAAAACAATATGGAGGCGTTTGGTCATAGTTATAGAAGAGTAGGAGTAGATGAGGAAAAGTGATAAAACAAGACATAAAGCAAGAGATAAATTTTCCTCATTGCATTTTCAGATCATGTTTGGTTTGGAAGATATACATGTGACAAATACAGTGACTCTTTTGCCGTTGCAAGTATGTTTTGTTAAAACATACATAAAAATAAGTATGCAGTCGAGCAAATTCAAAATTACCAAATATTTAGAAAGTATATATTTAAAAATTTACTTATATATATTGCCTATAACAAGTTGAAAGCAATTAAACCGTGTTATTTACATTAACATAAGAACATATATTACATGTATGCACACAAGTACTAAAGTAACTAAAAATTATTAACATACATACATGTATTAAAGTATTAAAATAAGTATATAAGTTTTCAAACTATTAAGGGTAAAAAACGTCAAAAACCCCATCATATACCATGTTCTGCAACGTGCCAACTATCATCTAAAAAGTTGCGATCTGTTCATTGACCTATTAAGTATGTGAAGTACACCTGGTCAACTTTCCAGTGTCATATTTTAGCCGGAAAGTTAGTTCGCCTGAATTTAAGCGTAAATATGGGGATTCATCTCCATTTAATCAATTTAATAAAGAGCCACCTTTTTCCTTCAATTTTTGTTATATGTTTCTTAATTTTGTCACAATTCTCAATTTTCAAACCCTAATTCTGGATGAAATTGAAGGAAAACAATGGCTCTTTACTAAATAAATCAAGAAAGATTCTCATATTTACGCTTAATATTCTATTGAAAATAAATTTGACAGAAATACTGTTGGAAAGTAGACCACGGGATACAGTGAACCGATTAGGACAGGACACGAGGAAGATTGCAACTTTTATACAACAGGGGGCAAGTTGCATCACAGGGTATAGGATAGGGTTGCACTTTGTACCCAATTATTAAACATATATTCTTAAGTGATTATAAGTATAAATATCTACTATTTTAAAAATGTATATCACAGTGGTGTTTGGTCATATGTATGCAAACGTTTAGTAGTGTATACATATAAATATGAAAACTAAAATTTATTTATGTAACAATCAAAAATAATTAAAATTGTTTAATATATATGTATATATATATATATATATATATATTTAATACATATATATACAATATAATATATACCTGCTAGTATATATGTATACACACATACCCATGAGGGTATAATGGAATTTTATCTTTGGAGCAGGGGGAGCTAAGCAAATATTTCTCGCATCTTATGGATAGCATGGGCAAACTGCGCAAATCCGGGCAAGTCTCACCCTTGCTTGGATTTTTATCACAAGTGAGATACAGTTGTTATCTCGTCTATATCGCCAACTAAACAACAACTACATGTATGCACACAAGTACCCAAAAGGACTTCAATAGTACAAAAATATTTACACATACAGAAAAGTATTTAGTGTGTGTATATATATATAATATACATATATATATATATATATGTATGTATACATATATATTATACATATATATATATGTATGTATAGATATGTACATATATATATATATATATATATATATATGTATATATATATATATATATAAATATATATATATATATATATATTAATTTGAGTTATACATATACATTATAATATAAATATGCATACACATACATGTATATATAAAATTGCACATGCGGTTATAATGGACTTTTTCCTTGCCACTTGGGGGTGGTGATGTGAATTTATCTCACTTTTAGTGGATAAAAATGGCAAACAGTGCAGAATCCCGGCAAATTTCACCCGTGCCCGGCTTTTTAATCTCACGAAATAAACATGAGATAAAGTGAGATAACCATCCGAACGTGTTCTAAAAGTAAAAGACCATAACTTTTCAATCCTTACAATTCTATGGCATGTTAATCAAGAGATATCAAAATTCAATAAAGAAAGCCAAACAGATTACAGAAGAAGAGTAACAATAAGGTAAAAATGAACCCAAATGCATCTGACTAGCTTAAAAGTAATTTATGGTACAAACCAAAATAGGTATTAACTAGAAAGATTATCAGGATTTCTGTTCACATCGATAGAATTCTAAATTTCTTGTCAGTTACATATCTATAAACAAAGAGCTGCTAGAAAGTACTCTACAATGATAATATACATGAGAAAATCCCAAATAGCATCTCAAGTAGGTTTTAAAAGGAGTAGTAACCAACCAATATCTATATACACAGGAGATCTTATAGAACGTGAATAGAGAAACTAATAATTACCTGGTCACACAATGGTTCTAGTCCCAAACTCTCCTCTGTGATTTCTCTTATTGGTTGCTTTACTTTTGTGACTTTATTCATTCTCCCATAAGTTGATTTTACATCTGCATAGGCCTGAAACCGAAGAGCTAATCAGAATTGTCCATAGAAATGAATAACCTTCTTAATTAAACAGCCTACCTTTGTAGTGCCTCTCCAGCCACATTTAGCACGAAAACAGGTCCACATTGCTGCACCACTATGAGATCAAGATAAAAGGAACACATAACTAAACAACTAACCAAACTAAAAATTAAAAAAGAATGAAAGATAGAGAACAAAAAATGCCCACAGATGATAGGAAACTTACCCATCCTCTGTGATAAAAAGGGATAAGCTTTTCTCCTGTGAATCCCCTCCTTTGCACTACAAAGTCAGCAATTCCACAGGCTCAATATCAGAATCAATTGACAGAAGAATATGTTCAGTGCTTGTTAGACAGTCTCTGCGACTAGATATGGTCAAAAATGACGTGCCGTATTAATCATATGCAGCAAGTTGATAACATGACAGTTACGACATATTCTAGTCATCCCAGCAGATAAAATGAATAAGAAAATCAAACACATACATTGGGACAAACCAAACCATTGTATTGTCCTGGCATACAAGCGCTGCTATCAATTCCAATTTCATCCAACTTCTGTCTAACTAACAATAGCTGTTTTGGATCCACCATTTGGTTCTCTAGAGCCTCCAAATCAACACCAGGAACTAAATCAAATAGAAAACAAATTAGTAACTAAAAGATATACATGGAGAAGGATATACTACAATCAGGACGTCTCCACATCCAACAACATTCAGTAAGATTACCCTCCTTTTCCTTTTAGTATGCATTCACAAGCTACTTAAACCCCACCAAGAACAATTACTTAGAACATTTTGCAATGCATATAAGATCAAAAAAGCATTACTCTTTTAGCTCTTTATTATCATGCAAGCACAAGAACGCGTCCTGTTTGTCAAATGTTCCTAATCGAAGTGTTAACATATATATATATATAAGCAATCCTACAATGCAGAGATATTCAGGATGCATCCACAATATACTTTGTCAACATAATTCTGGCTTGAAGCATTAGGGACACGCGCGAGGTGCATAAATAACACTTGGAATGCCGATGATAAGACAACTAGATTGAACTCAAACCTAAGCCCAGTTCAAACACAAAGTATCAGAGAGTAAACTGTGCCTCACTTGAGACAGATTCCCAGTTCAGCAGTAACAATAAACAAAACCCATCAAGGGAATAATGAAAAGCATGAAACTTGAATACTCAGAAACTCAAAGGAAAACGAACAGAACAAGTAAATTATACCAAGAACAGGTAAACAAAAAACCAAGCAGGATAAGTGCAACATCATATGAATAAACAAACACAAACACACAAAATGGGAAAAAGTAATTACTGGGTCTTGGAATAGGCATGGCGGAGTATGGAATATAGCTATATCCAGAGGATTTATGATAAATTGGAGAAACGTGCTTGATAGAAGAAGAAGCAAGAAAAATGAGTCTGTTATTAGTGAGAAGTGAATTAAAAATGTGAGCTTGTGTAGTCTGTAGTATGCGCACGTGTGTAGTAGCGTGTGTACTACTAGTGGGTGTGGAGTTGAGGGGAAGAAGGTGCTTAGAACCCATTAAAAAAGCTCTTCTTCTGCTACTGTTTGAGTTAGGGCTCAAAAACAGTCTCCTCTGTGGTGACAAAAGCATGTTCTTTTTAGCAATAAGGTTGTTAGAAGAAGAAGAAGAGGAGTGGTTTCATGGAGGCTATAGAGGAGGAGAAGAAGAAGAGAAGGGTTTAAGCACTTTTGCCTCTTTCTGTCGGAAGCGGTATGTTTGTTTTTCACTTATATATATATTTGATAATCCTAATAAAAAAAAATTATTTAAAAAGGATAATATTTCAAATGTATGAGAGACACCCTCGTTTCCTTATTTATAATATATATATTAGTAGGGTTAATTGCAGAAAACCCAGTAATCTATAGGGTCTGTAGCACTTTGCATCCTAACCTATGAAAATGTGCAAAATTGCCACCCTAACTTATTGTTTTTATGTGATTCTCCCCCTAATTCGTTGATCAGCCTTTCATTTTGGACACGCTTCTAAGTCCTTATCCGTTAAGTTTAACACCAGGGGATCACACAAAAATAATAGGTTATGGGGCATTTCACACTTTTTTATAGGTTAGGGAACAAAGTGCTATAGATCCCATTGGGGTTTTGATGCAATCACCCCATTATTATTATTACTATTTTAAAGAGTAACGACGAAAGCTTCATATTAAAACTGACAGTTTCATGTAAAACGTTATTCATGCCCTCTTAATAAATACTAAAAATTAGGGCTAATTGCAGCAAACACCCTAATCTATGGAGTCTGTTGCACTTTGCCCCCTAACCTATGAGAATGTGTGAAATGCCCCCCAACCTATTGATTTTTGTATGGTTTGCCCCCTGATGTCAAATCTAACGGACAAAAATTTAGACACGTGTCCAAAATGAACAGTTGATTAACGACTCTGGGGGCAAATAACACAAAAATCAATAGGTTGGGGGGCATTTTGCATATTTTCATAGGTTAGCAACCAAAGTGCTACAGACCCCATATATTGGGGGGTTTGCTGCAATTAACCCTAAAAATTATTCTAAAATAATGAGAGATATATTAAAAGCATCAAACCCTCAATACTATACTCTTGTTGCACTTTTGCCCCATGTTTACTATGGATAAATAAGCACTTTGCCCCTTGGTTAAAATTTTAGAAAATTTTCGTCGAATTTTAAAAAATATGGATATGGGGTTAATCACGATTTAACCTCAAGTTCAATAAAATGCCATCTTTTTTTTCAATTTTCATAGTACATTTTCTTAATTTTCAAACTCTAGTTTAGTTATCAAAATTTAAGGTTTGAAAATTACAAAAATATAAAAAATTGAAGTGAAAAGAGGGCATTTTATTGAATTTGACTTTAAATCGTGATGAACCCCCATTTTCATGTTTTAAGTTCCGGCAAAAATCAGGGGGCGATTTTTTTTTTTTTTACAAGTCAATAGATTAAGTGGCAAAGTGCAACAGGAGGTATAGTATAGGGGGTTGATGCTTTTATCCCAAAAATAAATTACATAAATACCTTCGAAATATTTTTTTAAATTGCAAGTGAAAATTATTGAACAAACCCCACAAAACTGGGTTAGACCCACTTTCTGCCCATGCGTCCGCCAATCGCAACTCTCGCGGTGGTAACCGCAGTCAGCATGGTCACTCTCGCGGCCAGAATAATTGGCACGGCTCTTCCACTCCTCAACAATGGCATCCCAAAAATTCATTGGGTATTCTCGGCCGACCTCCTGTGGTATGTCAATTCTGTAATATTCCAGTACACACGGCTCATACGTGCAATCGCATCCAGGTTCAAGTGTATGCCGCTCCACCTCCACCTCCCACCATCCCTGATTCCACACAGTGGCTAATGGACTCTGGTACTTCGCACTCTTTCACCTCGGATCTATCCAACATGTCCCTTCAATTTTAGTATGAAGGCCCCGCCATGTGGTTCAGGTTTAAAAATTTCACATATGGGCAGCTCTATTATTTCTCATCCTATGCGGCCTCTACATCTCTCAAATATTTTACATGTTTCGCAAAGCCACACTAACCTACTATTGTTCACCGGTTCGCTCAACGAAAAATGTTTTTGTGGAGCTTAACCCGTTTTATTTTATTGTTATGGACCAGGGCACGGGGGCGAAGCTCCTTCATGGCAAATGTGAGAATGGAGTTTACGCCTTGTGTCTTCTGCCAGAGTCACAATTCTTTTCCACCGCAAACCTCGGTGTTTGCACTTCTCGGGAATATTTGGCACCATCGCTTAGGCCATCCACGTTTTGACTTATATTCTTCATTAATTTCTAAGTTTAAATTACAAACTTGTTCGTCTCGTTCTAGTTTCAAACACTTCTGTAATTCTTGTGATTTAAATAAAAGTCACCAATTGTGGTTTGGTGGCACGTCTTCTCTTAATTAGTACAACTGTTTTGGGTTATATTAATCCTGATCTTTGGGGTACGACTCGTTCTCCCTCACTTGATGGACATCGCTATTATCTTTTGTTCGTTGATCATTGCACAATATATATGGCTTTACCTGTTGCAAGCTAAATCTCAGGTTCGGGATATTTTCATGTCTTTTGTGCATTGGTTGAAAATCAGTTTCATTCCAAAATTTGAAACTTCTACTCCGACAACAACGACAAATTTTTTGCCATCGCACTCTTGTTTACCTTGGCCGATCTTTACTTAATCACTCTAACCTGCCAATTGAAGTTTGGTTCTATACATTGGTTACTTCAGCCTACTTATGTAATCGGCTTCCCTCTCTTGTTCTCCAGGGAAGAAGCCCGTATGAATGCTTATTTGGCCACCCACCAAATTATGAGAAGCTACGGACTTTTTGTTGCTTATGTTTTATGTGGCTTCGCTCTTATTCGGCTCACATGTTGGAACCCCATCCATCTGCATTTTTCTAGGGTATTCTCTTGCTCAGTGTGCTTACAAGTGCTTTGACCTGATGTCGCAACGGGTCTTTATTTCTCGTCATGTCAAGTTCAATGAAGGTGTCTTTCTAGGGTTCTCTTCATCCTCGCAGAGTTGTTGCATGTCACATACAACTGCTGCTCCTCTCCTATTGAGCAGCCTTTGGCCGCACCTTCTATGCCGCAACCAAGTACCTATGAAGTAGCCTATTTCTAAGCCTTCGCCTCCACCACAGCCACTTATCTCTCCATCAGCTTTACTTCCTTCACTATAACCACGAGATCCATGAGCAATATTCATAAACCAAAACGGATTTTAGTGGCTTCTATGCATCCTCTTCTGCCATCTATTGAGCCTACTTGTGTGTCTTCGGCATTGAAGGATGCAAACTGGCCCAGAGCTATGGCACAGAGCTATATCTGAAGAGTTCAATGCTCTTTCGTGATGGTACATGTGAGCTTGTTCCTCGCACCCCAAATCCTAATGTGGTCGGTTGTAAGTGGGTATTTTGTTTGAAACAAAAGGCAAATAACAACATTGATTGATACAAGGCTCGTTTTGTCGCAAAGAGGCTTCATCAACGCCCCGAGCTGGATTACACCGAGACATTTAGTTCCGTTGTTAAGCTGATTACTATTCGTTTCGTGCTTACCATTGCGCTCTCATGGCTGGAGTATTTGTCAACTCGACGGTTCAAATGCCTTTCTCCATGGTTCTCTCTTTGAATCAGTGTACATAGTTCAACATCTGGGTTTTGTCGATCCGTCATTTTCGAATCATGTTTTTCGGCTCAAAAAGTCTATTTACGGCCTCAAGCAGGCCTCTCGGGAATGGTATTGTACCCTTAGTCGTTCTTTGCTTGTCCCTGGTTTTACCCAATCCCTATCCGACGCGTCGCTCTTTCTTTTTCACAAAGGGTTTGTTCATATTTACATCTTGGTTTACGTTGACGATATAATTATTACGGGTAGTGATTCGGTCTTTATTTCCACTTTTATCTATCAATTGAGCTCATATTTTGCTCTTAGAGACTTGGGTGTTGTTTATTATTTTCTGGGCATCGAAGTATTGCCTTTCAAGAAAGGTCTTTTGTTGTCTCAAAACAAAAATATCATGAAAATTCTTGATCGTCATGATATGGCGGATGCTAAACCCATTGTTAGCTAGTTGACTTGCTCACCAAACCTCTCAATCAAATTCGCTTTCAACTTTTGTGTTCCAAACTTCCATTGCCAATGGCATGACAATTTTGCGGGGGCGTATTGTGGATTCGATCCCTACATCCACGGCTAATTCTATTAGTCGTGATTCGATTTTATGATTTAGTTTCCTCGTTTCTTTATCCTTGTAAGTAGATTTTAGTTTCCTTCCTTATGTAAATCTCTCTTCTATATATCTTTGTAAAATCATATACGATTCAATTAAAAGACAGAGATATTTTGAACCTTCATTTGTTTTCTTCTGTGCAAAACCTTTGTATTATATAAACCATGATATGGTTTCATGGAGATCGGTAATTGCATTGATGATCATGAGACATTTCAATTCGAGAAATGACCTTTTCAAATTTAGCAACATTGAGACTTTGGCAACCATGAAAAATGGCAAGAGCTTTAGCAGTTGTAACACCCAAGCAAAGGCGAGTGCTAAAGGCAGCATATAAAATAGCTACGTCAGAGTTGCGAGTGGTAATTACCCTAAAGGCTCTCCCATGGTTACAGGTGGTATTCTTGTACTTCGATCTACTTTGTTGGGGTCTTTTTCATGGGTAGGATGGATTTGAATGATGTTGAAGCATGTTGCGTCTTTGAGTTTCTCAATCCTCACTAACTTGATATTATAGTTGTTGAATTGAGCTCCTGTAATGAGAGAGGGATTATGTCCATGTAAAATATTATTTCTAATGTGCCAAAGCATTTCTTAGTAAACACAATAAGAAATAAATAATTCTTCTTTAATAGCTTAGGAAGAGAAAAAGTTCCTGCATTAAGTAAAACCAACACAAGTCACTACTTAAGTTTAGATCATTGAAAGGGCCAAGGTTGATTTGCTAACATGAGAAAATCCAAACTTGAACGGTAACTGGACAAGCAAGAAAGAGATGGTCAATAGTTTCTTTCTCTGTATTACAAATAAAGCAAAGCACATCAGAAATTGAGAAGGTTCTACTCAACTGAGACCAGGTACGGAGGATATTATGCATGAGTTCCACAAAAGTAATTTATGCATGTTATGCTGATGAGCATGCCATATTTTGAAAAGAAACCGTCATAATTATTAATAATGGTGAACGAGGACTTTGATTAGTAAGGTAAACACTCTTGAAATAGAACTTTTGCGAGTTGGAGGGACTTTAAAGAGCGGCATGATTTTGAATTATTCGATGAAATCTGATATTTGAGAATCTTGTTGGTAGTGTTCCTCTAAAAAAGATTCAACAATGCATTTTCACCACATAAAGTATATTACTGATAATTGTAGCTCTTAACAAAAAAAAAAACGATTAACAATCAGCGAGTAATTAAGGTCAGTCGTTCAGATGATTTTCGGAATAAAATCATTTAATTCTGGTACCCTAAGATGGTCCCTAGTGAAAAAGATTGAACCACAAGGTTTTTCTTATACTTCTCTCAAATCATGGATGCTACACAAATGTACCTGAGACAACCCAACTTTTCAAGCCTAAAAGACCTAACAACTTCAACGCGTGAAAGTAACATAAAATTCAAACTATTCCTCAACAACAATCTCTACAAAGTCGAACTACAAGTAAAAGTCTGTAAAAAAGAAAAAAATCTACTTCAATTACATCAAACTACTTGCAACACTTTGGAGCTCAACTCCAACTCTCTCACCACAATGCCCCCAAAGATTGACGCCTAACTTTGGAAGGAAGGAAAAAAAAATTATTTTATGAGATAAAAAAAAATAGTGAATGCTCGTAAGGTGTGTGAAGTGCAATATTCTCTTGAAAAATAAAACGGTTTTGGAATGAAGAGGCACATTGCAATACTAATTCACACAAAATATCACACATTATGCAAGTAGACTCTAAGAAGTATATATTTAAAAATACTAATACCAAGTTTAATTTTAATTTCAATGTCGTCCCTCTTTATTGATAGATACAAATTTTCCTTATCGCCTCATCCAAGAAGCTACCTTGAAAATAAATCAGCAACCAATGGTACATGCGTCTCAAATGATTCCAAACGACACCAACGAACCTCCCGTAGTGTCTAATTGGAAAGGGCAAGTGGGACACGAAGCTCCACCGATATAGCCATCTGCTACCCAGTGGAATTCCATTCCTACCCAAGTCAATGTACCCAACGAATCAACTATTATATCTAAAATCATCTTCAGTAACATATTTTCTCTGGGTAACATTTACGAATATAACGGTTTGAAACTAAACTAATTAAAACAATAATTTTGTAGATCACATGTGTGTTTTGCAAACCATTTATTGTTATGTACAATATCATTTTAAAACTATTAATAAATACTCCTATTCCTTCCTGTTTCAAAATACTAGAGCTTACGTAAATCACTCACTTGAAGTACCCATAAAGTGTATAATAACCAAATGCTAGTCCGAACTACCTACTAGGCTAAAATAAATATTCAATCTTTTATATCTACTAGAAAACTCAAATATCAATTTAATGTCACGTCCCACAAAAAATTAACCTAAATCCACAAGCCCTGAGATGTGATGTGAGGACCGCGCCCTACGAGTCACAATCCGATCCGAGTTGGTCCGGTGTTGGTCACCTAACAAAATCGGACTCAGACCGAACTGTAGCTCATAGGAATGGGTCTCACTGACCAGGATCAAAACCATAGCATTATAAAATATCTTTACTTTAAATACAGCGGAAGTCTTTGGAATACAAATAAATTTTACTATTTCAAAATGACTTATATAAAATCAAACACTTAACAAATTTTGCAAAGTTTTCAAAATGCGGACTTGTCAATCTTTCGTTCCATCCATGCCGCTATACCAATCTTGTTCTGAGAAAGGGACATATAGGACAAAAGAGGGGTAAGTCTTTAATGACTTAGTGAGATTCTTAGAACATGACAATAATTAAACAGTAAATCAGAACAGAACGAACAAGAATGACCAGAATAGTTACATCTGCATCATTGTACTGAAATTATCGATTTTTAACGATAATACTGAAATATTCAGAAGAACGAGAAAATGAACTTGTGCAATTACATATAACAGATCCAACCTTAACTCCAAAATTCAACTGAATACCTCCCTACGAGGAGCTACCTCGCAACAGAACAGAAGACATGCTCGAGTACATACCAATCTAACACGCGGGTCACATCCAACTCCTGACTGCAAGCGGCGCTTAGACATAATGGGTATTAAGTTGAAATACTTAAACTGACAGCCTTTTGCTGCCCAACAATAAATCTTCTCAATCCCGGGGCTCAACTTCCCAAAGGCGTCCCAATGGGTGAAACAGAATTATAAGATGAGCTAGTAAGCCGGGCAATATCCGTTGCTCGTTTTTGAGCTACATAGGCCGAACATAGTTCGTTGCTCATTGCACAATTCAATAATCAATAGGGTGATCATGATACCAAGATAATTATGATTATGAAGAAAATTCCGATTATGAATTGAATGAGAAATTTGATTTAATAGTAGGTAAGCAATCTGATTACGTAAAGAGTTAACGAATATGAATGTAAAAACATTAAAATAGCGATAGAATGTTGCTCGTAATTTAAAACAAAGAATTACAATTGTTATGTCCAAGTTTCTCAGGGCCGGGTGCCAAACGGGGTTTTAACAAATCAGAAATCAAACCTCACCTTTTACAGTACGACAAATTCTTCATTAACGTCGATAATTGTCAAATATTAAATAAATCAAAAGATGTAATTAATTGTTTGATCACATTTTACAACAATAAACATATGTTTTCAATATTTATCATATTTAAAGAAGCTCAATTAAATATCTAATTTATTGTTAATTTTGGATAAATCCCACATTTTCCTGTTTTAACTTTAACTGTGACATAAAAATATAAATTATGAGATTTACCATTTCAAATTAACAAGTTGAAGACTAAATTAGTTACAAAATTATTATTAAAGTCTCAATTTCTAATATATTAACAACACATTTCATATTAATAAACATATATATTTTCAATGCATATTTAAACCTTTTTAAAATAATATTTCTTAACAAAATTCTAGTAAATTGCTTATTACATAATAATCTCAAATCAAAAGTTTTTACCATGATCTTAAAATTGAACAAATATCTCAATAAGCCCTTGAATAAAATTACATCACATATATAACTTTGATAAAAACTATTTTTCTTATAGTTATTAGTATAAAATTACATAATATTGCATATATCACTAATAACAATTAAAATAAATTATAAACATGTAGATCTAATTAAAATTAACTTTTCCAGAATACTTATGCTAATAAACTAGATTAGATGATTATATCACAAGATAAACACAATACTTCACTTAAAGTTAAAGAAATTGAAAGATCAACCATAAAACAAACTACATGTCATCTTAATGTTGCAAAATCCATGAAAAATATTAAACACAATTCTAAATTATGATCAACTGATCTAACATCATTATTAGATAGCGTTTGCAACATAATTTGGTTAAACAAAAGGTTTATGCAAATATGAGGCTAGAAACTGTAGCAATCTTAGATTTACCTTTAATCGGACTTCCAAACGATATGGTAATCTGAAATTGGTTAAGGGGTTTAATCTTAACCATCATGGAGAGTATGTATCTTCAAAATCAGATCCAGAAGTGAAGGTTTGGTATTTTAAATAAATCATGAAAGTTAAATGCTACTTTCGGACTTTCTGGACAGTGGTCCGTATTTCACAACTTTAGACCCTCAAAACACTTTGGTTGAAGAAGGTTTCTGAATATGAAAGTTAGCTTACACAATAACCAGTACGTGGTAAAAATTTTAGAGAATGATTCAAAGTTTTGATATGGTTTTCGGACTTCCAAAGTTTCTGAACCAAAATTGGTAGTTTTGACATAACTCGGTTTTGAGGATTTTTAAGGACTATAAAGAAGGCTTAAAGGACTAAAATAATTTTTTAGAAATCTAAACAGCAATAGAAATAACTTTGAAGAAGAAAATGAGAGAAAATTCGGAGAAGAGAGGTGTGTGAAAAATGTTGAAGAGAGCCTCCCTTTTATAGGTGAAAATGGGAGACAAAGAATTAATTACCATACCCTACTCATTTTTATTTTAATCCAAGTTAGGCCACCCTAATTATGGAGATGTTTCCAGGCCTTATCTGATAGAATTTTATAATAATAAATTTTAGAAATATCATAAAAGACAAAGCAAAGTTACCTTTTCTCAAATGTCAATGTAAATATGTGAAGATTTACCATTGTAAATGGATGCTTGGATATTTTGAAACTACAAGGGACCACTTAGGAAGTTTTGATAACTAAGTTGGTCGTAAAAAAAATATTTGTGGTCAATCATAAATTTTTCAAAACGTGATGGACTAAATTGTATTTTTTCAAATCTTTTGGGGTCAAAATCATATTTTTAAAAAGTTCAAGGACTAAAATGAAAATTCAAAAATACTTTTATTTTCTTCCAAATTTCAGGGGCGTTACATGTGAAACTAAAACATTACAAAAATTAAAGTTGCTCAAAAGTGCTAAGGGGTGTTAAAGATATAATCAACCAACTATCATTAATTTACACAAAAAAAAAAAAATCCGGACAATCCAAATCTATATTCTTAACAAAAGGCAACAACGCCCACATTACTATAAGTTGCTAAATGATGAGTCCATTTTTATACTCATATTTCATGTGCAAAATAGACTAATTTCTGAGCTTGATTCTTGATTGTTTAGAGTCTTTCTACTTGTTTTCCTTTATTTTGTTGTTTATGAGTTCTTTTGGTAAAGAGAGACGAAAAGAGGTCAAAAAATAGAATTTTGGGCTAAAATGCGAGCATGGATGCGAAAAGGGAAGAAAGAGAAGAAATCGCATGGTACATGCGATCGCTTATTTAAGAAGAAGGAGATACATGTGATCGCTCATGTCCAGAAAACTTGAAGATGATGTAACCCTAAAAAGTATAGTCACGCATGCGGTGTGGAAAACGATTGATTAGACTCGAAAATTAGGTTTTATTGTTGAATTAAAGTTTGATGCCTTCCAAGCCCAACGGAGTATAAATAGGAGACTAGAAACTCGTGTTATTTATTAGATATTTTGGAGATCTTTGGAGCTATAGAGAAGAACGAGAACATAAGCTGCGATTGAGTTGAAGTCGATTCGTACTTTTACTTTCGGAATATAGTTTATGCTTTGGATATCTTTAGTTGCTTTGCTTTTGTACTTTTGTTTCGGACAAGATACTTATTTCTTAGTTATTTTTATGAAGACAATGTTTAGTTTTACATGTGTTTATACTTTTACTTTAATTATGAGTAGTTAAACCCGTCGTGTGTCGTATGTCGTGAGTCAACATAAGTATATTGATAGATATTATGTTGTGATGATTATGAATTGATGATTGTGTGTGAAACATTAACCTGAATTGATAACTTGATTTTAATTTTTTTGTGTGCCTGATCGACACGTAGATGTTTTGATTCTTATGACAGACGCGGCGACATAACTCATAGGATAGATCTCATAAGTTATACAATTCCTCGTGTCTTGTGATGCTTAACGTCTAGAAATAAAGGCGTATGTAATTCACAGAGCTTATAATGCGTTTGGAGGAACATATTACACATAGTACCATTCCGAATTATAGACTGGCACACCTAAAATTATCGGAATACCTCATAGTTTAGTATATCCCCCACACGAATCAATCATAATTTATCACGAAAATATTTTGTCTATGAACCTTTCGATCAGATCTATCCAGAGAAACGTAGTTCCTTACGATATACTAAACTCAGTCAATCTTAGTTAAGTGTTTATAGTTATTAATCATTCAAACCAAAATTTTCTTTTGTTTATTTTATTTGTTGAGCCTTGAGTGTGAAAGGTGACAGCTTCGCATTCATTGATTGTTATTTACAGACAAATAGATAAACTAGTAGTTAAAGTCAAGTGCAATCCTCCCTAAGATTTGATATTTGAGGGTCGTAATCATACTTTCATTTATTACTTGATACTCGTACACTAGGAGCGAAATATCGTTGAATAGCTTAAGGGGATCACTAAACTAGTACAATTGTTTAGACAATTTCAACATTTGTGACTCTACTCTTCTGCGAACATCTCTGCAGTTGGCTCAAGCTGATCACTATCTGAATTTAGAAGGAAAGAAAACATAAATATAATGAGATAGCTTAGTGAGTGCTCGTGGTGTGTGTGCATATCGTGATTTTTGATAAAATATTTTGAACCAAGTGGAATCTCTAACTTTAGGGTAATTCTAGCAAAGAGATCCCATTAAAAGCAAACATACTATGAAGATCAAGAACCCCCCCCCCCCCCCCCCCCCCCCCCACCCCCAATGTTAGAGAACAAATGATATACCACACAATCAGATGGAGGAAATTTTCATTGGTCAGCCCAACAAAATTTACGACAAAGACAGTCAAGTTAATCACAAATAAATTAAGAATATATTTGTTTAAGGTTGGAATAGGTTTTTAATTATTGAAAGAAGTCCAAGAAATATTGGATCATTGTGCTTTAAGTTGGATGGGGCTCTATAAGAATATAAGTGCTAATGTTGATAATGCATTGTTAAAACAACCACCATCTCATATCTAGAACAAGTATTGTATGAACTAACGAAAGATGAAAAAGGTAGAATTGATACCACAAGGTTTTTCTTATACTTCTTTCAAATTAGGGATGCTGCATAAATCAGTCACAAATATATAACTTGGTACTTGCCCACAATGTTTCCGCAATACTTTAATTAGGAATTGACCGCCAGTTCTTCGACTTAACGATTAACAACATCGTCTATATATAAAAAAAAGAACAGTTAACAACATCAACTACCCCATGAGTCATGACCACATTAAATACCAAATTTTGCATCCTCGCCAAAACTTGTCTGAAATTCTGTTGATTTATAAAAAATATTATAAGTTTTGAATATAAAAACATACTTTGTAAAGAGCTTCGAGACAAATTTTAAAATGAAGAGGATTTGGCAATTTACCTCCCTGTGTTATACTAATTTGGCGAATTACCTCCCTGTGAAAAATAAATAGGCAAATTACTCCCCTGTGATTTCAAGAATTGGCAAATTACCTCCTTATATAGGGAGGTGTAGCTCACTTGCTCAATTTTGAGAGTGGAAATGGTTTTTAGGCTAAAAAGACAATTATACCCTTTATTTCTAAAAAAAATGTAAACTTTTGGTTTTATACTTTGACTTTGTTAAAAAAATGCAAAAATTAAACTAAAATTTAAAAATAAGTTATGATTTTGTAATATATATGTTTTATAATATTTTTCATACTTTTACTTATAATCTTTTAAAGAAAGGTTATAATCAAATTCGACATTACAGAAAAAAGAAAATATTAGAAATAACAAGGGTATTTTGGTTATTAAGTATAAAAAATAAACTAAAAAAATTACAGGGAGGTGGTGTGCCAATTTTTAAAATCACAAGGAGGTAATTTGCCTATTTATTTTTCACAGGGAGGAAATTTGTCAATTTCACATAACACAGGGAGGTAAATTGCCAAAAACCCTAAAATGAATTATATCTATATACAGTAGAAGTTATGACTTATAAGTTATAATTTGAGATTTTTTTTTTCTCATGGGTTTTGCGGGAAACTAGTCGCGCCATCATCTCATGTTAAAGTAGTAACTGATATTATATTTGTAATACGAGTAATGAGAATAAATCCCTCATTTTTAACAATGCACGATAATTTCTACATAACACGTGAAAGAAATAACAATTTGCCCGCCATATCCGAAGTAAATTCCACAATATCGCCACCCTCATATATATGGAGAGACAGATGCATATTTTAGAAGCTAAAAAACAAATGCTTCAGCACTAAGTATCAACAACCTCAACATGCCAGAAACTTTTATTTTATATTGAACATTGCAACCTTGAAACTTAATGTTTAGTGAAAAAACTCTTCTCTTTGGCAAATATAGAAATTTATAATAAACTTAAACATTTGTCTAGTGAGAAAAAACGGCGAGGTGGAAACCCTAGTTCCTACATGATATGCTGGAACTGTTCTTTTCAATGTAAATAAAAGTACCTGATTTTGGGAGGAAAAACGCTTATTTAAATTTAAATAAGCGTACATCATTTCGCTACATTCACTAATGTGATTTGCATATATACTTTTCTTCCATAAAAGTATGCTTTTCAGAATTTTCCATTTGAATATAAACGAAATATTATTACTTAGTTCCAAAAATTTATGTGAAAGATGAGATTAGTTGGTAATTTCACAAAAACTTAAAATGCAAAATAAAAAATAAAAAAATTATCAGCACATATTACGTTCCTCGTTTTCTCCCATGTTTTCTACATTCAAACCTAACAATTTGTTTTCCTTAGTGAAAACTGCTACTCTAAGGCTCTCTTACCTCTCATCAACTGCAGCTTTTACTCCATCTGATCATAATCTCACTACTAATTCAACTGAAACCCTTTTTACTTCAACAAGAATATCAGCCCTTCCAGTACCCAAAACGCCAAGAGCCCGCCTCTTGAATTCATGGGTTCATATCCCTCCAGTATCCCATAACACACATAAGTATGTTCATCAAGTTTTGGTTTAAATTCGTCGTACCCTCTTAGGTAAAAGAGTAATAAAGATCACCGAGATAAGGAGCTACTGCATAGGAATTGAGGAGGCCAATGCTAATCATAAGAACATTAAGCATAATTACAACCGCCAACCTGATAAACCAAAGTATGATCAATTAACTCGTCGAGATTTTTAAGTTCTTGCATTATCAAGAAAAAAATGCACTCTTCCATCTGATCTTTATATGGATCACCAGCATCCTCAACATAACTCACTGGAACTCCACACCCGCTGAAGAATATCTTGGCCTATGGTACCACAAACAAACTATGGGTTATCAAGTTTGCGTAAGTAACATCAAATCATTTTTAAGATTAAGACTTCGTTTGAAAAGAAATAATCTGACTAACCTCTTCCCCCAAAAGTTGCAACTCCTTCTCGATTAAGTCAGCCATAAAGTTCAGCATTTTCAATAGCAGCTCTCAGTGCATCAGGACCCACATGCATAAGCACCTAGAGAGGTGTAGAACAGAGTCAAAAGTGGTAGCATTAGGGAGGAGGAAAGAAAATAAAGATGACAGAATCATGTCAGGGGTACTTCAGAGATCATTCAACTCACTTATACAATTTTTCTAGGATAAATAATGTTTATGAAAGGTGCTGGTAAACATGCAGATAATGAGGAAGTCTCTAAACTTTTGTTTATCACTAAACTCAAAGACATCCTTATATCAGAAAAAAGAAAAAAAAAAACTCAAAGACATCCTCGGAAAAGGTTACCGACAGCAGAAGTACTAACACGTCTTATTCCATTATGAAATCTTAAAAGACAGGATTTTAGTTAACTTGTTGCAGATTTAAAAGTTCCACTGCTAAAAGCCACGAAGCTTTAATACACCCAAACTGCAAACAGAGCTTTCAGCAAAATCTGCTAAGCAAGGTAAAGCAATATATGTCTTGCAGTGCATGGGAGAATCTATGGTTTCTAGTTCAGCACATTCATAATAACTAAAAACAGGATGATCCATGGATGCATTAAAATAAATGCATTACAAAGAGCTATGTTTAATCATAGACATGCATAATGGCGAGGGCAGTAAAGGAATTCAACAAATCATCAAGTTCAAATTCGGAAAGCACACCTCATTTGCATCTTCACAATTTTCAGCGTCATTCTTTTTTGGCCATTCAACTCTCCAACACCTGGACCTCAGGCTTATTGAATACTGTTATAGAAACAATATGCATGAAAGTAGACATTGGAGATAAGTATGACAAACCTTTCTCTTCCCAAGCGTTGTGCAAGTTCTTCAGCTAAGGCATGACCAGGTGGATCACCATCAGTGGCAAGAATTATACGAGAAGCCTAGAAACATCAAAATATTAAGTGTTTGGCCAGCCCTGTGGTTAAAGAAAAAGCTACACGTAAATAGCGGATGAACCTTTTCAGTGTATTCTTTGCAGTTCCACACATATCTGTAGTTGGCGTCCTAGCTTCAGAAAATGGATAAAAGAGGATTAGGACCACTCAAGTTAAGTTTGAGTAGAAGAAGATACAATATGTAACATAATAATGATGGTGGCCTACCTTCTTCTCATTGCCCTAAAATATATTGTTGAAAGCCAATTAATTTCTAGATGCAGCAAATTATATACAACATTGACTTAATTTGCAGCTACGAATTCATATTCGAAATGAGATCACAGGGTTTTCGTACTGTTTCAAACAATGAGATAATGGTGTTTTTTCTACCGTTTGAAACGAAAAAATACAATGCTCCTTTCCACTCTTCTGATGCACTTTGTTCAGCAGATACTAAAACAGATTTCTCATCCAACGATAGAGCACGAGAAGCAAATTATTTAAGAAATATAAATGCTATTACCAGGGTAAATTTTCCGTACTTTACGAAACAAATAGCCAATCATTTATTTGATTAAAGGAATTTGTCTAATGCATTCTGCATGGTCAGAGAATATTAGAACTTTAAGATCAAGGGTTACAAGAAAAAAAAAGGAGTCGAATTACCCAATCTGTTGAAAATCTAGTCTCCAAGTGATAGTTTCAATGGAGGAAAAACAGAGAATTTAGCAGAAGGGCCATTTTTCAAAATATATCCAGATAGATACCTCTTCTTCAGAGGGCAGCGATTTATTTGCAACTTTTGGAGGAGCACCATGAGGAACACTCACACAATTTTGGAACCCAGCTTCTTCCATTGCAAGCTTGTCCATTTCACCCTCAACCTTAGAGAGTTGATAAGCAAGGTAATTAACATCACGTCAAGTGATTAACACGATATATATGAGGGGCACGAGTAATTACAATGATGATTTCACTCGCTTCCTTAATATCATCCAATCCGTAATAAATCTCTTCAGTCTGAGCTTCCTGAGTCAGTAGAAAAATAGTGAGATCTACAGTGTCAAGTAACTTTTTTATACCATTTCCATGCATTAACGGAAGACGGACAGTAGAAAAGTAATCATGGACCACATTTTTTATACAAAATTTTGGCAAGATCCAAGAAAGACAAGAAACAAAGAGCTAAAATCCGACTTTATTGTACCTTCCAAAACTTTTTGGTGATATGCCGATAATTGCAGCTTACGAGCACGTTATTTCTTTGATAAGTGAATGCAATGACAATCTGCCCAAAAATTGTCAGTGAGCGTCCAACGAAATCCTTCATTACACCATTTCAAGCAACTTAAAATGCAATAGATTTTACAGGTCTTTTTGGGTATAGGATAGGATAAAAGGCTTCGCGAATCCAGATTATATGTCAATAAGGATTACAACAAGCAGCAGAATATATCCCATAACAGGACGCCTTATGATTACACCTACAATCAAATAAAGGACTATGATTCTGAATTAGTAATATATGTTTACCTGATTCCTTGTTTTTTTCTGCATCACTGCATTTCTCCGCAATGTTTCTCCTGATATCATGCGCTTGGAAAAATATGCAAGTAGCTAGGTGAAATATTAGAGGACCATCATTAGGTTGCTTAGTTTGATACAAGAAAATAATGCAGAACTCTAAGAGAACCAAAAGATAACTGTCTATACAAACAAAAGACCTAATACTTTCAATCTGTACATACCTATGGCATGTTATACATAGAAAGCCAAACAGATTCAAAGAGGAGAGTAACTAAAGGTGAGTAAAGATCCACATACATCTGACCAGCTTAGAAGAAACTTATAAGATCAATCAATTAAGATATCGACTAGACAGATCAACAGGTCCTCCTCTCACATTGATAGAATTTCTTGTCAGTTGATATATTTTTTTAAAAGAAGCTGCTCAGAAAGAATTCCACAATGATAATATACTTGAGGCCATCTCAAATAATATCTCATTTAGAGTCTAAAAGGAGTAGTAAACAGCTAATATCCGCATATGCAGCAGAGCTCACAGAACATGAATAGAGAAAATTACCTCATTACCCAATGGTTCTAGTCCCAAACTCTCATCTGTGATTTTCCTTATTGGCTGCTTTGCTTTTGTAAATTTACTCCTTCTCCCATAAATTGATTTTACATCTGCAGAGGCCTGAGACGATAGAAGCAATTCATATTTGTCCACAGAAATGTATAGCCAGCTTAATTAAACACCCTACCCATGCAGTGCCTCTCCACCTACATTTAGCACGAAAACAGGTCCACATTGCTGTACCACTATGAGATAAGATAAAGAAACACATCACTGTACAACTATCCCGACCATAATTAGAAAAACCAAAACATGAAAGTTAGAGAATAAATGAACACAGAAGACCGGAAATTTACCCGTCCTTTGTGATATAAAGGGATAAGCTTTTCCTTTGTAATTTACCTCCTTTGCACTACAATTTCAGCAATTCCAAGGCTCAATATTACAATTAATTGCCATAAGAATATAACCAGTGCTCTGTTAAACACTCTTTGCAACAGAATATGGTAAAGATGACGTGGCTTATTCATCATATGCAGCAAGTCGGTAACATAACAGTCACAATATTTCCTAGTTATTGCGGCAGAATAAAATGGGTAAGAAAAATCAACACGTACATTGGGACAAACCAAGCCACTGAATTGTCCTGGCATACAAGCACTGCCATCAACTCCAACTTCAACCAACTTCTTCCTTAATACCATGAGCTGCTTCTGATCCGCCATGTGGTCATCTAGAGTCTCCTTATCAGCATCAGGAACTAGATCAAAACAACAACAACAAATTGGCATTTAGAATGTATACGCGGAAAAGGGAATACTACTATATTGACTTCTCCACATTCAAAAACATTCACGAAAATTACCCTTATTCCTATAATCATGCATTTATGCGTCATTTATATTAAGATCAAGAACAAGTATCTGGAACCTATACATGAAGAAAATACAACAACGTCGACTTTTTTCCTTGTAAATTTAGATCAAAAAGCACTACAAATATTCCGACAGCATCATAAATAATACGAGAAATATGGATGAAACGCCGACTAGTTTGAATGCAAAATCCAAATCAAGCATTAGAGAGTAAGTTGCGCCTCACTGGAGAACGATGTCTCGTTCAGAAGTGACAATTAACAAAACCAAACATCAAATAAGGACAAGCAATAAAATCGAGTAATCAAGAAACTCCAAGGAAGAAGCATACCAAGACAAGGACGAAAATAAACAAATTACATCATCAACCAGGATATAAATGCAGTATTATTTAAAAAACAAACAAGAAGTATAACACACACACACAAAAAAAAAAAAAAGAAACAAATGGGAAAAAGTAATTACTGGGTGTTGCAATAGACATGGTGGCATAGGCAGAGGACATCATCTGCTGGTAAATTGGAGAAACGTGCTTGAGAGAAGAAGAAGAAGCTACATTAATGAGTCTATTTCTACTGCTTGTAATAGAATTAAAAATGAGATCTTGTGATGAAGAAAATGTTTGTGCGGTGAATAAAGAAGAAGTTGTGGAGTTGAAGCGGGGAACAAAATGCTTAAAACCCATGAAAATAATACTTGAGTTAGGGCTTAAAAACACTCTCCTCCGTAGTGACACAACCATGTCTAATTGTCTATATTCTATTTGTAATAGATTTTTATTAGAAGAATCAGAAGAAGAAGAATACAAGTGTGTTTTCACAGGGGCTAGGCTACTGCAAGGAGAGCATGTAAGAAGAAGAGAGACTGTTTGTCTTGACTGTCAGTCGGAGCGGTATGTTTGTTTTTGTTTTGAATAAATATTATACATTTTCTTAAAATGATTTAAGTATTTTTTAGGATTATTTAAAAACGTGCCAAAGATAATCAATATCGAATTTTTATTTTTACAGATCCATAAATATTGTTATTTAAAAAAAATGATACGATATATGTTTATAATTAACTTGAACAGTATTAATTCCTAATGCATCAGTCAAAACTAAATTTTTTAGCAGTTTCCGGAAGTGCAAATCAAATAGGTGAAGTCGGGTTTTTCTTTTTTTTGCTAATTAAGATAATATAGGGGGTTATTTGCTAAATAGGAATGACACAGAGATAGTTTTTGCTATTACTCAAATTTACCTACCAAAAATGGGGTGAAAAACACTTTCCATCGTGAAATTAGGATGGTAGTGCATGTTGCACTCCCAAATTAGGAAATACTATTAGGGGTGGTGCAACCAATTAGATTATTACTTATTAGTGTAAATGCATTATTGGAATGAGGTGATAAAGAATTACTTTCTTATAATTTAGAAATTATCTTTAATCTCAACCATTTATTACACTACGTCATCATGCTGCTTAAAATAAGTTTTCTCAAATTAGAATGTTGGCACATTACACCCTACACTTAGAGTGCCACCCTTAACATTAAGAAAATCGAAGCAAAATCCTACGTTAAGCAGAAAAGAGAGGCTTGCATGCATGTCATAATACGTACACTTGCAGGTAATAAATGTGATGGTTAGCGTAGAAACCTAGTTCCATAATACGTCTAGAAATAAAGGTGTAGGTAATTCACAGAGCATTGAATACAAAATTTTGCATCCTGCTAAAACTTGTCAAAAATTCTGCTGATTTATTAAAAATACTAATAACATAATTTATAAAGAGCTTCGAGACACATTTTAAAATGAACTATATCTATACAGTAGAAGTTATGACTTATAAGTTATAATTTCATATTGTTTTTGTTCTCGTGGGTTCTGCGGGAAACTAGTCATGCCATCATCTCATGCAGGGGCGGATGTACATATAGGCTTGGGGGGGCTGTAGCCCCCCCCCCCCCCCCCCCCCCAAGATTTCCTACCAAATTACTACATATTAAGTATATATATTTTAGAACCTCATAATCTTTTACTATATATATTAAGTATATATTAAAATTTACAAACTTATTTCCATATAAACTTTCCCACAAAATCCTAATCTACCGAGATTCTCATTATCTACAAAATCTATCATCAAAACATTTTATCTTTAAAAATTTAATGCTTCACTTGCCCCTATATATTAAAGCAACATTTAAATAAAAATATTTGAAATAATTATTTTAGTTATTATAATAATGTGCAAGAGGTCCTCAAATAGTATTTCGAAAGTTATAATTCATATAAAATCCACCCCTTCAATTTTTTTAACTTTGTAGCGTTATTTAATGTGTATTTTTATTGTATGATCACTTTTATATCAAACTGATGTGGGGTATTTTCGTGTGGATACGTGTCCACTCTCCAACACTCCACGTCAGACTACTTCAGTTCCTTCTGGATGCTCAAGTCAGACGGGTCGGAATATGAGATCTTGTTGAGCAAGGCAACAAGTCGAATAAGCAGGCTAAAATAGGTCGAATGAACAGAAAGCAATAAGTCGAATGAGAAGGCCAAACAAGTAGAATGAACTAAGTCAAACAAGTCGAATGACACAGAATAGAACAACTCGAATGCAAGCCAAAATAGGTCGAACTCGAGCTATTAGTCAACAACTCGAATGAGCTTGATGAATAGGTCGATGTCGACTTATATAACTCGAACTTAGAGCTTAGAATAATGTAAAATGTACCTTAGAATGAGGAATGCGATCCCTTTATATAGGCATAAGAATCCTTATTCAGCTAGAAGTACACTCCAAGTAGGACTATGAGTTGAATAAGTCAAACTAGGACTCTTATGAAATAGCTCGAATGACCTTTAAGAAATAACTCGAATGGACTGCCTCTGAAATAGCTCGAATGAACTAAAAGAGCTCGAATTGGGCTTGTGCAATCCGAATTGGGCCCTGAATAACTCAAAATTGGGCCTGCATGGGCCTAATTTTGAGTTTTGCCTTAAATTGTAATTTTGCATTAAAAAATAATGGTGTTGTCGTGTCATAATATTCTGAAATATGCTCGTGATATGATATCGAATATTATGACGTGGCGATACCAAAATATGGTACATCATGGAGTCCCCCAGTTTGTAAGAGTAATGTGTGCAAACATTGGTCATACAAACTAAAATAGTGTAAGAAACCCCAGTAATCGTGCAACGAGTCGGGCCATAAAAATTCGGAACCAAACTCTTTGAAAAATCTCGAAAAAGAAATTTCTCGAAAATAAGTCAAATGTACTAATAGCTCGAATAGGCTATAACTCGAATCAGGGGCATTTCTGTAATTTTATAGCTAGCCGCTCCTATAAATACCCGCCGAATATTAAATCATTTCACTTTAAAATTTCTCGCAAATAGCTCGAACTCTCGCCAATAGCTCGATTAAGCAATAGCTCGAACACACTAAAGCTCTCCCAATAACTCGAATACTCATCCAAATAGCTCGAAACTTCATAGGTATAACTTGAATGAATCCTATATAGCTCGAATACTTGTGAAATAACTTGAAAAACCCGTCATTGCTCTGATGTATGTAAAATAACTCGAATGGACTCCGAATAACTCGATAAGTCGGAAAAATAACTCAAAATTTCCTTAATATAAAACGCTCTCCTCGAAGTAAATTCGACTTATTTGCAATAAGTCGGGTGAACTTGTATTCGAGCTATAACACTTAGAATTTTTTAGAAAAAATTTTCAACAAACTTTCTCAAACTCATCTCTTGTGAACTCTTTTGCAGATTTGTCACGACAACTCGTTCTAATAAGCAACATTCTCACCATGATCCACCTTCACACTCCGATCGCCATCCACAATCCTCACGTCCCAATACTGATCGTGAACGAAACTCTACTAAAAGGTCTAGCCCACCTCGTTTGTCTCGACCATCTCATCCTGCAAAAATCCGAGTTCCAGGTGCTCCCAGGATATTTGTTCCGGCAGAAAGGTCCTACGAGAAGCGTGACCCTGAATTCGAAAGAGTCCTTGACCTAAACCCTAGAACTGGTAAACACTAATTTCCTCCTTCTTAGTACTTGTAATGGCTTCTGAATCAGATATCGAGGCTACTAGTTCGTTAGGTGTCCCTGATGTTGTTGAGTCGTCGGGTTCCCGGTCTGGGTCGTCCTCGGGTAGTGGGGATCCAGATAGCGATGCCTCATCGTCTAACACTCAAGGTTCTGATAGAGAAGTCAATATCATAGACCATTCTGATGACGAAGAATTTTTGACCAATATAGCCGAACCAACTCCTGTAGTCGAAAATGAGTCTAGCATTCCCACCTCTATAGAGGTCGATGCTACTATCGTAGATGAAACCATGCAGGAATTAGCGACGAGGGCATAAACCTTGACACTCCGTCCCAGCGAATAACCTTCTGAACTTTGCTGGTATTCGCCCCATGAACACACACGGTGCATCATACTATAGGACTATGTATGATGTGCATGAACCTTACGAGATTATTTTTCCCGGTCCTGAGGATCGTTTAGACACTCCTCCTCCCGGTTGCTTGACCGTTTTCCATAATTTCCTTTCGTGCAGCCTTAGATTTCCACTTCACGATGTAGTGCGTCAAATTTTGCTCAATTTGCCTTCTTGTCCTCCCATTTTACTCCCAACACATATTGTATCATCCATGCCTTCATTATTTTGATGAGGGTGTATAAGCTTCCGTGCACAGCTGATTCTTTCTTCCAAATGTTCCTTAGCAAATTTAGGACGACTGGTGAGGATGCGGTTTTTACTTCCTGACTACTAGGAAAAACAATAGTTTCTTGACCAGCCTCCAGTCTAGTTTTGGGAAGGAATGGAAGAATCAGTGGTTCTATATCAAGGAGTATACGCCTGGAGAATTCAACTTCGGGCGAGATTGGACTGATGGAGCCCAAGCCCCCCGGTGTCCTCCCGCGTCTTTATCCTCTGATGACATAAAGATGTTGCGGAGTCATAAGTTCGATGCTTCGTCCTTGACGAAGAATGCCATCCTCCGTGCTGGGGGTACTCCACCGTTCCATATAATGGCGCGGTTGACTTTGGTATAACTTGTCTTTTATTCTTGCCTGTTTATCATTTATTGTTATGTCTGTGCTTTGAGTGTGACGCTAACCTTTGTCTTTTGCTCCTTGTAGAGAGGATGGTTATTAGCAAGTCTAAGAGGAAACTGGCGGCAATGCAGGAGGTTTTCGAGGATATAGCTTCTGGTAGTGCTGATGCTGGAGGTGAAGTTCCTGAGCCAGCACCTTCTACTGCTCCTTCCTCTGCCGAGGCTGGTCCTGTTGCTACTCCTGCTGCTACTGTCACGCCCTCTGCTGCCGCCCCACCTTCTAGTGCTCCTTCATCTGCGGGTCTTTCTCGGAGCTCTAGGAGTAACGCGACGGGCGGATCCTCTCGTTGGGCTCCTACGCCACCTACCACTGCTAGCGGTCGTGAGCGCATCCCTGCTGTGGTGAATGCCGTGCGGGAGGGCAATCTGGCTGGCCCTGACCCTAACGCGCAAAAATGCCCTGCTTCTTCTGAAGACCGCCGTCGCGAGAAGCGTCCTGCGCACGATGACTCCAACAAATACGAGCCTAATGACTTGGACATCAATGTGGAAGACGTATCACGTGCCTCAATGGACGTTGGCTACTACAATCTTACTGATACAGCTGATATGCGTCTTTGCAAGGGCTTCCTTCCTTCCTTTGACATGAAGAGGTACTACGAGGAGGTCGGTTCCGAGGGCTTGTGCAGCCGCACTGTTCTGTCTTTTGCCACTGTAAGTGTTTATTATGCTTGTTGCGTATTTCCTTTCTTGTTCTCTCTTTAAACTCCTTAGTACTTGTTTTGATACTTTGTCTTTTATGATTTTCAGGCGATGATGAACATGCAGACTTTGGTGGAAAATTTCGACATCTCCAACGATGCTCGGAATGAGTACAACTCTCATCTGGAGCATTACAAGTCTACTGCGGTGCAGGCAAAGGTTTTGGAGGAGGCGGCGAAGAAAAAGACTCGTGATGTTGAAGCCACTATGGAAAGCGTGGTGGAGGAGCTACGTGTGGCGAATGAGGAGCTGAAGAAGACTCAGGAGGCTCGTACTGCTAGCGATGCCAAGCTGAATACGCTATCCAAGGACTTTGACAAGCTTCAGCGGGTGAAGGATGACTTGGCGATGAGGGACGTCAGGACTAAGGGTGAGATGACTGCCTTGGCCACCCGTTTGAAGGTTGCCGAGGACGAACGTGATGCGGCTCGAGCACAAGCAGCAACTTCTGAGCAGATCGGCTACGATCGTGCTAAGGTTAAGGTTTGACCTCTTGGCCTTTCTCTTTTCATAGTTTTCGTTCTAATTTGCTTTATTAAGACTTCGTTTTTCTCTCTTTTCTGTAGGGCTTGTCCATTGATGACAAGGTTGCAGCTGTGGTTGAGTTCCTGCGCTCTTCCACTTGGAGCAGCATTTGCACTGTGCGCGGGGGCTTTGATTTGGCTAAGCGGTATAACTACGCCCTAGATGATGCGGAGCGCAAGGATAGCTTTGCTCGTGGTCGCAAAAAAGATGAGTTCGACATCCTTCATCGGCTTAGTGAGGAAGTACCTGACTCTGATGACGATTATGTCTCGGAGAATGAAGGTAATAATCGCCCAGATGCTTTCCTCAGCATAAGGCGAATGAGGGATGTCTGGCTTCGCGATCATTTGAGAGCACAGGCAAGATCCAGGGCTAGGTTGGAGGCTTCCTCTTCTCGTGCTGCTGCCGTTGCATCTTCCTCGCAGGTGCCTTTGAACAAAGTCCTTGAGGAAGGAGAGCTACCGAGAGCCTCTTCACTTGCTGATGTTCCTGAGAGGGTGCCTCTTACATCTCCCGGCCTTCTGACTGTTTCTGCTCCATCTCGTGCTTCCGGCCTTGAGCCTTCTGTTGTTCCTCCTAATGCTGTCGCTGATGTTGCATTTGATACTGTTTTTGCTCCTGCTCCTTCTCCCGCTCCCGTGCAGCCCGATGATGACACGTCCCCATTGATTGATTCGATGGAGGAGATAGCCCGACAGAGAAGAAGCGCCTTGAAGTCGGTGGGTCTGCGGCTGAAGAAGTAGCGGAGTAGTTTGTGAAGCCAGCATGCGTGCTGAGATGTTGGGCCTGCGTGCCGCTATCTTTTATTCGTATATTTGAACATTTAGCTATTTTGTTCTGTTGATATTTTGTTTAGTATATTCTTGTTGACATTGCGCCATTGTTGCGCTTATCCCTTTTGCTTTAGTAGATATTTATTTTTTGCATTGCCATATGTCTTTTTAGCTCGCGTGATTGTGCTTTCCAAACTTGTAGGTTTTGTATACTTGTGCGTTCATCCTTGACTTTCCATGCTAATTGTTTTGGCTTTTTTCCTTTTTGTTGAAGTACTTTTGCGTTTGTGTTGTGAATGCGATGAGTTACACTCGGCTTTATGAAAGTGTGAGGACTAGTGCTCAACTTTTTTGAGAGCGTAATGCTCGTTTGCGAGGACTTGTGCTCGACTTTGGAGTGCAAGGCAATAGCTCGACTTTGGAGTGCGAGGTAATAGCTCGTCTTAGGAGTGCGAGGCAATAGCTCGTCTTAGGAAGTCGCTCCAATCATGCTTGTGCTGATGAACATGTAAGTAGGATGTAGGCAAACAATCAAACTTGAATAAAATAGGAAATTTTATAAGTTTTGGGGCTGAGCTCGAGTTACTTCCGAGTTGTCTACGTATCCCGCCATGTATAGGTGGCTAGGAATCAAGTCCCCGTAGTTCGCTGCTAAGTATTACAATTGGAGTTCTCAAGCTGAGACTCGTAATTCGTAAAAGAATAAGCGAATAAAGCATTGAAAACTTAGCAGTCCAATGCTTGTATTGATTTGGATTCCACCCCTTTGCCAATCGAAGGTTGCTCTGCGGCCAACAAAGTTACACGTCTCTCCACAAAGACTTCTGCAGTGCTTGCAAATCGCGACAATGAGTCAGCCCGTTCGTTCTCCGTTCGTGGGATCTGTGAGATAGTGAATGTCTCAAAGTTTGATGTCATCTCCTTTAGCTTATCAAGATATTTCACTATTGCGGCCTCCTTAGCTTGGTATCTCCCTTCGAATTGATTAGCAATCAACTGTGAGTCTGTGAATGCCACCAATTTTGTTATCCCCAACGACTTTGCCATTTGAATACCAGCTAGCATAGCTTCATACTCCGCTTGATTGTTTGTAACTTGGAAGTTCAACCTTATAGCATAGTCAAATTCTCTTCCATCTGCCGATCTCAAGTAGACTCCTGCGCCACCAACATCTACTGTGGAAGATCCGTTAACGTGTAAAGTCCAAGTCTCCTTTGCAATTCCGGATGTATTCTTCTGAGTGTCCTCCGTCACCATAGCTACATCAGGCGCTTGCTCCGCCTTTGAGATAGTTTTTGCGACAAAATCCGCCAGCCTTTGTGCTTTAATTGCAGTCTTTGGAAGACACTCCAAACCGTATTCTCCCAGCTCGATTGCCCACTTCACTAGCTTGCCTAATGTCTCTGGTTTTGCCATAACTTGCTTCAATGGTTGATTGGTTAATACCGTGACCGGATGCAATTGAAAATATGGCCTTAATTTTTGTGCAGTTATCACCGGTGCGTATGCTAATTTCTCAATCTCTAGGTAATTCAGATCTGCCCCATTCAATACTTTGCTCACGTAATAAATTGGCAGATGTTTCCTATCTTCCTCCCGTACTAGCACCGTGCTCAATGAATTCTTCGTTACGACCAAATAGAGATATAACAACTCGTTGTCCTTGGGCTTAGATAATAATGGTGGAGTCGTGAGATAAACCTTCAACTGACGAAATGCTTCCTCACAATCCTCAGTCCAGACAAACTTCGGCGTCTTCCTTAGTTTTTTGAAGAAAGGTAAGCTTTTCTCAGCGGAATGTGAAATGAAACGGCTGAGTGCCGTTATTCTCCCCACCAAACGCTGGACTTCTCGAGCTGACCTGCGAGATGGTAAATCCATTATAGCCTTAATTTTGTCCGGGTTAGCTTCAATGCCTCTCTCGTTCACCATGAAACTTAGAAATTTTCCAGCCTTGACTCCGAACGTACACTTCTTTTGATTTAACTTCATTCCATATTGCTTCATGATACCAAAAGCCTCTTCAAGATGTTTAACATGATCTTCTGCCTTACTTTTGATAAGCATATCATCGATATAGACTTCCATAGTTTTTCCAATTTGATGATAGAACATTTTTGCGACCAACCTCTGGAATGTTGCTCCTGCATTCTTTAGTCCAAACGGCATCACTCTGTAACAGAATATCCCTCTGTCTGTAATGAACGCCGTTTTATGTTGATCTTTCACCGCCATTAAGATTTGATGGAATCCACTCTGTGCATCGCAAAGACTAAGTAATGCGCATCCAACTGTTGAATCCACCACAAGATCAATCCTAGGCAAAGGAAAAGGATCCCGTGGACAGTGTTTGTTCAGATCCGTGTAATCCACGCACATACGCCATACAGTCGGTTTCTTCGGCACAAGGACAACGTTGCTAAGCCATTCAGAATATCGAACTTCAAATATGTGACCTGCGGCTAACTTTGTTTGTACCTCCAACTCTGCAGCTTTGTTCTTTTCGTCACTGAAATGTCTCTTCTTTTGTCGAACAGGTTTTGCATTTGGATTGATATTCAGGTGATGTACCGCAACTCGAGGGTCTATGCCTTTCAAATCTGAGTCTGTCCATGCAAATACATCAAAATTCCTTCTTAAGCATTCTATCAACGCCTTCTCGATCTCCACTGGTAATTCGCTACCAATTTTAATAACCTTGATAGGTTCATTATTTATCAGAATAACTTTCTTGAACTCTCCAGAGGATTTCATACGTTCAACCTCCAATTGTTTCTTGTAACGGTGGGTAGTTCTATCCTCCTTTGTTTGCTCTGGCGCGACTTTCTTCATGGGAGTATCAGAATTTTCTGGCATTCTTTGCTGATCCTCTTGTGTTGCAAGCAGCATCTCCGCATCCATATGGTCCACTGTTTGTGGCATTTCTACAGCTTGAGTTTCGATTAAAGCTATGTCAGGATCAGTTTTCGCCTTGATTGGTTTCGTTGATGTAACATAACAACTCCACGAATCACGATAGTTTGTGGTGAGCTCTGCAATTTCCCTAGGTGTTGGAAACTTGATCTTTTGATGCATCCGCTGAAATGATCATAGCAAATGCAGTTATTCCAGGTCTACCAATCAACACATTGTATGCAAATGGGATATCGACAATAAGATATTCCACGTTCAAAGTCCTTCTCTTCGGATTTACACCAAAAGATGTTGGTAGCATAATCTTCCCAATAGGCTTAACTTCACCTCCACCGAATCCCAATAAAGGTGAATTCACTTCCGTGATCTCGTATTGTCCTAACTTCATTTGTTGTAATGCATCCATAAAGATAATGTTAGATGAGCAACCATTATCTATCATAATTCTTTTTACGGCGTGATTCGCAATCACCGCGGTAACCACCATTGGGCAGTTCAAATACGGAGCCTCCTTAGCTTGTGAAGACAAGCTATCAAAGTCGCTATCATCGAATGTGATCCTCGTGTCTAATTTGTCTACCACAAAGACAAGATCTATCTCCGAACGTTTCAATCGTTCATATTGTATATCACGCGAGATCCGTTTTCTACTTTTGGTTGAATCAGCACCAGTAGGTCCCCCAACGATCACATTTACTCCGTTTTCGATATCATCGTTGCCGTTTCCCTTCTTCCGCGTAGGTTCATCCTTCTTCTCTCTTGGTGATCGGCTTCATCTGCGTCCGCCTGACGATTTCTCATCCCTATGTTCCTTATTCTCAAGAACATACTCAACAAGTTTCCCAACTGAATAAGTCGTTCAATTTCCAACCTCAAAATCCTGCATTCATTAGTATAATGTCCGTTTTGCTTGTGAAACTTACAATATTTCTTGGATTGCTTCATCTCCTCGGTTTCTACCATGGGTCTTGGGACTTGAATATCCCTTTATCTTTGGTAATTGCGTAGATTTCACCAATTTGCTTTTTCAAAGGAGTCCAATTGTCAAACTTCTTGAAAGGTTGTCGATTGCGATCACGATCATTTCCTCTAGGTTCTCTCCTCCAGTCTTTATTCTCCTTTCCTCTAGGGATTTCTGGCAAGTCCACCAATTCCTGATTCATAGTTGCCTCCTCCACTTCGATAACTTTATTAGCAAGATCCATGACTTGCTCTATTGAATCTGGAGCATCCCAAGTAAGTACTTCTATCAGCTTTTTGCTCTGGCAGCGATTTTGCAACACAGAGACAACCAAATCAACAGTGGGAGCATGCACTCTTCCAATTTCCACATTGAGACGTTCTATGTATTTTCCCAATGGCTCATCAGGCTTTCTATAGATATTGAACAAAGTACTTGGAGACTTCTTCTTCAATCGATAAGTAGCAAATTTCTTCACGAACATGCTTTTGAATTGTTCACCTGATTCGATTGAGTGAACTTTCAAATTCTTGAACCATTCCTTAGCAGTCACCCTTAGACTTAGTGATATCAGCTTCGCCCTAAGGCTCTCACTGTAACCCAAAATTAATTCTCCATCCAAGTCATCAAAGTGTGTTGCAGGGCAGTTGTTCCATCGTACTTCTTCATGTCGGGAAGTCTGACTTCCTCTTTCAGTGTTAACCTGCCAATTGCCTCACAGAATGGAGTTGGCCTCTCCGCTGATGGAATATTTTCAGCGATAACCGGTTCCGGCCCTGATATTACTCTCTCAGGCTGATCCCTATTTCTTCGTGCTGTGTGGCTCGCAGTCGGACGTTCCTCATGATCTCTTCGCCTGGAATTGACTTAGCCACCCCTATCATTTACTTGGCTTGGGGCTTTGTTTCCTACAGTCCTTACAGAACGAGGATTCCTGCGTTCCGGGGAGGGCGACGGATCCCTCCGAGTTGGTCTTGTCATCCTTGATTGATGTTGTCTTGACTCAGCACGACGCTGTGTCTGATGAGATCTATCTTGTTGCGCTGATGTTTGTCGTGCAGTTGGTGCTAGAACATTCTGCTGCAACCAGTGTTAGCCAGTTGTTGCACAATCATTGGCACCATGGTTTGTTGAAAAGTTGTCATGATCTGAGTCAGCTGAGCAGGATTCAACAATTGTTGCTCTGTGGGAGGCACTGCATGTTGGTCCGTTGCAGTGCGTTTTTGGTCAAGAGGGGCATTGGGAGCTGCCACTGATGTGTGCTCACATGCATCAGTAACCCGATTCTCATCCTCCCTCTGTGATCTTGTTCTTCCAGCCATTCCGTTCTTCTCTGCGGCTCTGCGATGAGCCATTGAATCAATGATGGTGTTTGCTCCTAAGTGCGTTTAGTGGTTCCCACAGAAGGCGCCACTGATGTGGGGTATTTTCGTGTGGATACGTGTCTACTCTCCAATACTCCACGTCAGACTGCTTCAGTTCCTTCTGGATACTCAAGCAGCTTTTAAGTTTGGAACCTGCACTCAACACCAAACGTGAACTAAGCTGGTGCCTTCTCCGGCGAAGGCACTCCGACGCTCAAGTCAGACGGGTCGGAATATGAGATCTTGTTGAGTAAGGCAACAAGTCGAATAAGCTGGCTAAAATAGGTCGAATGAACAGAAAGCAATAAGTTGAATGACAAGGCCAAACAAGTCGAATGACACAGAACAAAACAACTCGAATGCAAGCCAAAATAGGTCGAACTCGAACTATTAGTGAACAACTCGAATGAACTTGATGAATAGGAGCTTAGAATAATGTAAAACGTACCTTAGAATGAAGAATGAGATCCCTTTATATAGGCATAAGAGTCCTTATTCAGCTAGAAGTGCACTCCAAGTAGGACTATGAGTTGAATAAGTCAAACTAGGACTCTTATGAAATAGCTCGAATGACCTTTAAGAAATAACTCGAATGGACTGCCTCTGAAATAGCTCGAATGAACTAAAACAGCTCAAATTGGGCCTAGAACAACTCGAATTGGGCTTGTGTAATCCAAAATGGGCCCTGAATAAATCGAAATCGGGCCTGCATGGGCCTAATTTTGAGTTTTGCCTTAAATTATAATTTTGCATTAAAAAATAATGGTGTTGTCGTTGCATAATATTCCGAAATATGCTCATGATATGATATCGAATATTATGACGTGGCGATACCAAAATATGGTACATCACAAACTATTAAATATTACTTGGTTTACTAAATTAATTTTTTATTACTTATATTGGTGTTATGTATTTTAACTTCACAAAACATCTTTCGGTGCAAAATTTTATTTAAAAATCAACTTTCGATATTGCAAAAAACAAAATCATTAAGCTAGGCCATGCAGCAAAAAATCCTGCCCCTGATCTCATGTTAAAGTTGTAAATAAAATTATATTTGTAATACGAGTAATGAGAATAAATCCCTCATTTTTTTACAATGCACGATTATTTCTATATAACACGTGAAAGAAATAACAATTTGCCCGCCATATCCGAAGTAAATTCCACAATATCGCCACATCTATATAACACGTGAAAGAAATAACAATTTGCCCGCCATATCCGAAGTAAATTCCACAATATCGCCACCCTCATATATATGGAGAGACAGATGCATATTTTAGAAGCTAAAAACAAATGCTTCAGCACTAAGTATCAACAACCTCAACATGCCAGAAACTTTTATTTTATATTGAGCATTGCAACCTTGAAACTTAATGTTTAGTGAGAAAACTCTTCTTTTTGGCAAATATAGAAATTTATAATAAACTTAAATATTTTTCTAGTGACAAAAAACGACGAGGTGGATACCCTAGTTCCTACATGATATGCTGGAACTGTTCTTTTCAATGCAAATACAATTACTTGATTTTGGGCGGAAAACGCTTATTTTTAAATAAGCGTACATCATTTCGCAACATTCATTAATGTGATTTGGAGATATACTTTTCTTCCTTAAAAGTATGCTTTTCAGAATGTTTCATTTCAATATAAATGAAATATATGAAAGAAGAGATTAGTTGGTGATTCCACAACTTAAAATACGAAATAAAAAGGGATAATTGCGGCAAACCCCCCAATCTATGAGTATTTTTGTATTGTGCCTCCTAACCTATGAAAATGTGCAATTGCCCCCCAACCTATTGATTTTGTGCAATTCGCCCCCTGAGTCGTTGATCAACCGTTCATTATGGACACGTGTCTAAGTTTCTGTCCGTTAGATTTGGCATCAGGGGGCAAATCACACAAAAACCAATAGATTGAGAGGCAAATCGTACATTTTCATAGGTTAGGGGGCACAATGCAAAAACACCTATAGATTGGAGGGTTTGCCGCAATTATCCCAAATAAAAAATAAAACTATCCCAAATAAAAAATAAAACAGTAGCAGCACATATTAGCTCCCTCATTTTCTCCCACGTTTTCTACATTCGAGCCAAACGACTTGTTTTCGTCAGTGAAAACTGCTACTATCAGGCTCTCTTACCTCTCATCAACTGCAGTTTTTACTCCATCTGATCATAATCTCACTACAAATTCAACTGAAACCTTTTTTACTTCAACAAGAATATCAGCCCTTCCGGTACCAATAACGCCACGAACCCACCTCTTGAATTCATGGGTTCATATCATCAGGAAATTAATTAGTTCATCCCTCCAGTATCCCATAACACACAAAAGTATGTTCATCAAGTTTTGGTTTACATTCGTCATACCCCTCTCACGAAAAGTGTAATAAAGATCACGAAGATAAGGAGCTACTGCATAGGAATTGAGGAGGCCAATGCTAATCATAAGAACTTTAAGCATAATTACAACCGCCAACCTGATAAACCAAAGTATGATCAATTAACTCGTCGAGATTTTTAAGTTCTTGCATTATCAAGAAAAAATGCACTCTTCCATCTGATCTTTATATGGATCACCAGCATCCTAAACATAACTCACTGAAACTTCACACCCGCTGAACAATATCTAGGCCTATGGTACCACAAACAAACAACAATGGTTATCAAGTTTGCACAAGTGACATCAACTCATTCAAAGCTTAAGGCTTCGAGTGAAGTACTTGAAAAGCAATAATCTGACCAACCTCTTTCCGGGAAAATTTAAAAACTCCTTTTCGATTAAGTCAGCCATAAAGTTCAGCATTTTCAATAACAGCTCTCAGTGCATCAGGACCCGCATGCATAAGCACCTAGACAGGCGTAGAACAGAGTCAGCAGTGGTAGCGTTGAGGCCGAAATAAAAAAAGATGACAATATCGTGTTAGGGGTACTTAATAGATCGTTCAACTCACTTAAACAATTTTTTCCAGGATAAATAAGGTTTAGGAAAGGTGCCGGTAGACATTCAGAATGTCAGAAAGTGTCTAAACTTTTGTTTATCACTAAAATCAGAAGAATAAGCTCAGACGTCCTAGGAGAAGTTACCAACAGCAGAAGTACTAACACGTCATACTCAATTGTAAAATCTTAAAAGACAGGATTTTAATTAAAATTGCTGCAGATTTAAAAGTTCCACTGTTAAAAGCCACGAATCTCCAATACTCACAAACTGTAGACAGAGCTTTCAGCTAAATCTGCTACGAAAGGTAATGCAAGTGTGTCATGCAGCACAGAATATAATTGCTCCTGAAAGTTTGGGTTCTAGATCAGCTCATCTAACTAAGAACAGGATGATTAATGGTTGCATCAAAATAAATGCATTAGAAAGGGCTATGTTTAAGCGTAGACATTTATAACGGTGAGGAGCAGTAAAGGAATTCAACTAATTCTCTGAGCAAATAGGAAGATCAAACATGGAAAGCACACCTCATTTGCATCTTTATAATTATCAGCGCCATTCTTTTTTGGCCATTCAACTCTCCAACACCTGAACCTCAGACTTATTGAATACTGTTATAGAAACCATATGCATGAAAATAGACATTGGAGAAAAGTATGACAAACCTTTCTCTTCCCAAGCGTTGTGCAAGTTCTTCAGCTAAGGCTTGACCAGGTGGATCACCATCAGTGGCAAGAATTATGCGAGAAGCCTAGAAACATCGAATATTAAGTTTTTGGCCAATCCTGTGGGTGTATAAAAAGCTACAAGTAAAAAGCGTATTAACCTTTTCGGTGTACTCTTTGCAGTTCCATACATATTTGTACTTGGTGTCCTAGCTTCAAAAAATGGATATAAGAGGATTAGGACCACTCAAGCTACATTTGATTACAAAAAGATACAATATGTAACATAATTATGACGATGACCTACCTTCTTCTCATTGCTCTAAAAATTATTGTTGAAAGCCAAGTAATTTCTAGATGCAGCAACTACGTACGAAATTGATTTTATTTGCTGGTGAGAACTCATATTGCAAATGAGATCATGGGGTTCTTGCACGGTTTCAAACAATGAGATAATGGTGTTTCCTACCGTTTGAAACGAAAAATTCAATGCTCTTTTCAACTCTTCTGATGCACTTTGTTCAACAGATTTCTCATGTAATGATAGAGCACAAGCAGCAAATTTCTAAGAAATATGAATGCTATTACCAGCGTCAAATTTTCGTACTTTAAGAACAAATAGCCACATCATTCGTTTGATTAATGGAAAGACAAGGTAATGCATTCTGCATTGTTCAGAGAATATTAGAACTTTAATATAAAGGGTTATAACGAAAAATATATAATATGAGTCAAATGACCCAATTTATTCAAAATCCAGGTCTCCAAGAGATAATTTCAATTGAGGAAAAACAGAAATTTAGCAAAAGGGCCATTGTCAAAATATATCCAGATAGATACCTCTTTTTCAGAGGGCACCGACTTATTTGAGACTTTCGGAGGAGCACCATGAGGAACACTGACACAATTCTGGAAGCCAGCTTCTTCCATTGCAAGCTTGTCCATTTCACCCTCAACCTTGAAAGTTGGTAAGAAAGGTAATTAACATCGTGTCAAGTGATTAAAACTAAGTAAATCAGAGGGGCACCAGTAATTACAATGATGATCTCACTCGCTTCCTTAATATCATCCAGTCCGTAATAAATATTTTCAGTTTTAGCTTCCTGCCAGTAGAAAATAATGAGATCTAAATTATCAAGTAACTTTTTTATATCATCGCCATGCATTGATGAAAAACGGACAATAGAAAAGTAATCATGGACCACGATTTTTATTTATATGAGGCAGAAAGACCATGACAAAGAGCTAAAACACGACTTGATTGTACCTTCCAAAACCTTTTGATGATTGCCCGATACTTGCAGCTTACGAGCAGTTTATTTCTTCGATAAGTGAATGCAATAGCAATCTGCCAAAAGATTATCAGAGAGTGTCCAACCAAAATCCTTGGTTACAGCATTTCAAGCAACTTAAAATGCAATAGATTCCACGGGTCTTTTCGGGGTAGAGGACAGGATAAAGCCTTTAACGGGGGGTAACCAGATTATATGTCAATGAGGATTACAACAATCAGCAGTATATATCCCATAACAGGACAGTCTTACAATTACACGTCAAAACAAATAAAGGACTGTGATTCTGAATTAGAAATATATATTTTACCTGATTTCCTCTTTTTTTCTGCATCACTTCATTTCTCCGCAATGTTTCTTCTGATATCATGCGCTCGGCAAAGTAAGCAAGTACCTAGATGAAATAATAAAGGATCACCAACAGGTTACTCAGTTTGATATAGGAAAATAAATTAGAAGTCTAAGAGAACCAACACAGAACCGTGTATACAAACAAAAGATCCTATTACTTTCAACCCTTACATATCTATGGCATGTTATGCATGGATATTAAAACTCAACAAAGAAAGTCAAACAGATTCGAAGAGGGGAGTAACTAAAGGTGAGTATAGACCCCCATCAGCTTAAAAGAAACTTAATATATCAATCAATTAAGTTATTAACTCGAGACAACAACATATTCTCGTATCCCATATAAAACAAGCTGCACAGAAAAGAATTCCACAATGATAATATACTAGAGATCATCGCAGATGATATCTCATCTACATTCAAAGAAGTAGTAACTAGCTATATCTGCATATGTGGGAGAGCACACAGAACATGAATATAGAAAAAGTACCTCGGACCCAATGGTTCTAGCCCCAAACTCTCCTTGGTGATTTTCCTTGTTGGTTGCTTTACTACCGTAACTTTATTCATTCTCCCATAAATTGATTTTACATCTGCAGAGGCCTGAAACAATAAGAACAAGTCAGAATTGTCCACAGAAATGTATAGCCTGCTTAATTAAACACCCTACCCATGCAGTGCCTCTCCACCCACAATTCACACGAAAACAGGTCCACATTGCTGTACCACTACGAGACACGATAAAGAAATACATCACTGTACAAGTATCCAGACTTCTCATAAAAAAAAAGAACAAAAACATGAAAGTTAGAGAATAGAATGAACACAGTAGACATGAAATTTACCAATCCTCTGTGATATGAAGTGATAAGCTCTTCCGTTGTAATTTACCTCCTTTGCACTACAATTTCAGCAATTCCGAGGCTCAATATTACAATTAATTGACATAAGAATATACCCAGTGCTTTGTTAAACACTCTTTGCCAGAATATGGTAAAAATGATGTGCCTTATACATAATATGCCGCAAGTCGATAACATGACAGTTACGACATATCCTAGTTATTGCAGCAGAACAAAGTGAGTAAGAAAAATCAACACATACATTGGGACAAATCAAGCCACTGAATTGTCCTGGCATACAAGCACTGCCATCAACTCCAACTTCAACCAACTTCTTCCTTAATACCATGAGTTGTTTCTGATCCACCATGTGGTTCTCTAGAGTCTCCAAATCAACACCAGGAACTAGATCAAAACAACAACAACAAATTGGCATTTAGAACGTATACATGGAATAGGAAGTAGTTGTATGTTGACTTCTCCACATTTCAATAACATTCAGTAAGATTACCCTTATTCCTATAATCATGCATTATTTATATCAGATCATGAACAAGTACTTAGAACATACACATCGAAGTAAATACTATAATCTCAATCTTTTGCCATGTAAATAAGATTTAAAAGATTAAACTTTTAGCAGTAAAAATATTCCGAAATCATCGTTTTGGATGAGCGACATGCCCAAATGCATTAACAATACGTGAAATACGGATGAAATGCCAACTAGTTTGAACTCAATTGTAAGCAAAATCCAAATCAAGATTGGAGAGTAAGTTGCGCCTCACTCGAGAACGATGTCTCAGTCAGAAGCGACGATTAACAAAACCAAACATCAAATAAGGACAAGCATTAAAATAAACTAATCAAGAAACTCCACGGAAAAAGCGTACCAAGACAAGGACAAACATATATAAATTACATCATCAACCAGGATAAATGCAGTATTATTTAAAAAAACAAGCATAACAGACACATAACAAAGAAAAGTTAAATTTTTTTTTTTTTTTTGGAGAAAGTAATTACTGGGTGGTGTTGCAACAGGCATGGTGGCATAGCCAGAGGATATCAGCTGGTAAATTGGAGAAACGTGCTTGAGAGAAGAAGAAGAAGAAGCTACATTAATGAGTCTATTGTTAATGGTGAATGAATTAAAAATGAGATCTTGTGATGAAGAAAATGTTTGTGCGGTGAATAAAGAAGAAGTTGTGGAGTTGAGGAGCTTAAAACCCATGAAAATAATACTTGACTTAGGGCTTAAAAACAGTCTCCTCTGTGCTGACACAACCATGTCTAATTGAATTGTCTTCTCTCAAGATTTGTAATAGATTTATTAGAAGAATCAGAAGAAGAAGAATACAAGTGTGTTTTCACAGGGGCTAGGCTACTGCAAGGAGAGCATGTAAGAAGAAGAGACTGTTTGTCTTGACTGTCAGTCGGAGCGGTATGTTTGTTTTTGTTTTTTTTGGTTTGAATAAATATTATAGATTTTCTTAAAAAGAATTGAGTATTTTTTCAGGATTATTTAAAAACATGCTAAATATGATCAATATCGAATTTTTATTTTTACAGATCCAGAAAGTAGTGTTATTTTAATAAAAAAAATTGACAAAAAATATGTTTATAATTAACTTGAACAATATTAATTCCTAATGCATAAGATAAATACAGTAAAAATTAATTTTTTTTGTAAGGGCAAATCAGAAAGGTGCAGTGGTGTTTTTTTAATTTTGCTAATTAATATAATATAGGGGGTTATTTGCTAATTAAGAATGACACAAAGGTAGGTTTTGCTATTATTCAACTTTACCTACCAAAAAAGGGTGAAAAAGCACATTGCATCCTGAAATTAGGATGGTACTGCATGTTGCACCCCCAAATTAGGAGAGATTATTGGAGTGGTGCAACCAATTGTGTCATCAGAGTAAATGCATTGTTGGAATGAAGTGATAGAGAATTACTTTTTTATAATTTATAAATTATTTTTAATCTTAACTATTTGTTACACTACGTCATCATGCTACTTAAAATAAGTTTTCCCAAATTAGAATGTTGGCACATTACACCCTACACTTAGAGTGCCATGCACCCTTAACATTAAGAAAATCAAAAATCCTATGTTAAGCAGAAAAGAGAGGCTTGCATGTCGTCTGTTACCTATCGGAATCTCTACCAGAAACCTTTTACAACTATAACTTATAAAATAACGAAAGGCATTTGTCTTTTATTCTTCAAGTTTTTGACTTGAAAACGCAAGCCTTCTGTTTCTAATTTCTTTCATGTACATTTCTCAAATATCTTTTCAAGTTTTTTAGGTAATTATAATTTTTTTAGATTTAATTTAGTCAAGCACTTTTATACAAAAACCAATGAACGAGTACAGTTCCTACAAAATTAAATAGCTTGAAATTACATAATATAAATATATTCATTAGTTAACCCACATACCTAAGTAGAAAGACTAGCAAAATTACAAATAAACTCCACAATATCAAAGTTCACAAGTCACAACCAACCCTCACTGCATATAGACAGACTGCGTTTAGATGCTCCAAATTTTACAATCTATAGAAAAACAACAATCTCAATAAGGTAAAGAAATTTATTTACATTACAAATGACAACTTTGGCTCGACCTTGTGTACGAAAAGCTCTCGTTTTCAGTTAAGTCGCCATAAGGTTCAGCATTTTGAATAGCAGCTCTTAGTGCATCAGGACTCACATGCATAAGCACCTACACAGGTGTAGAACATAGTTAACACTAGTAGCACTGAGGAAGAAAGAAAATAAAGATGACACCACGGATAGTTAACTCACTAATACAACTTTTTCACCAGAAATACTTACATATCGTATTCCATTATTACATCTTAAAAGATTTGAATTTTAGTTGAAATTGCAGCAGATTTAAAAGCTTCGCTGCTAAAGGCCACGAAGCTCCAATATATAGAAACTGCAAACGGAGATTTCAGCTAAATCTGCTAACAAAGGTAACGCAATATGTATGTCATGCGGAACATAATTTATTCGCTCCTAAAAGTTCGGGTTCTAGTTTAATAACTAAAAACATGATCAACTGATGCATCAACATATAAAGGGCTATGTTTAAGCCTAGACATGTATAATGGTGAGGGCCGTAAAGGAATTCAACGAATCTTCTGAGCAAATAGGAAGTTCAGATAAGGAAAGCGCGCAGACCTCATTTGCATCTTTACAGTTTCCAGCGTCGTTCTTTTTTGGCCATCTAACTCTCCAACATCTAATTTACCAAGGAAATATTGAATGTACAAAATACAGTCTTAAAGAAACCATATGCATGAAAATAGACATTGGTGATAAGTATGGCAAACCTTTCTCTTCCCAAGCGTTGTGCAAGTTCTTCAGCTAAGGCTTGACCAGGTCGATCACCATCAATGGCAAGAACTATGCGAGAAGCCTAGAAACATCGAAATATGAAACATGATGGTGGCCCATCCTGTGGGCAAATAAAAAAGCAACAAGTAAATAACAAATGAGCCTTTTTAGTGTATTCTTTGCAGTTCCATACATATCGATACCTGGTGTCCTAGCTCCAAGGAATAAGGGAATACGGATTAGGACCACTCAAGTATACGTTTTATTAGGAAAAGATACAATATCTAAGATAATTATCATGGTGAACTACCTTGTCATTGCTCTAAAATATATTTCGTTGAAAGCCGAGTAATTTCTGGATGCAACAATTACATACGACAATGACTATATTTGATGCTGCAAATACATAATTCAGATAAGATCATGGGGGTTTTTTACCGCTTTTTTACAAAAATGCATAACTCCTTTCCTCTGCTTCACATAATCATTGTTTTTTTTTGTTTTTTGGTTTCTTTTATGCCCTTTAGAGGAAATTTTATATCCAGTCTGTTAGATCTTAAGTCTACATTTTTTTACTTGAAGACTACCAGTCGTGATAACCTATCTAAACAGTTATAAAAACAGTAAATTTGACTCACAGATTTAACGTGGTTCGGACTTCGTCCTACTCCACGAGGCTTAAGCCAAAGAACTCAAACCTCTTTCTTCTAATGAAAAGCTATTACAACTATTGGAATTTTAGTTTTACAACTAGACACCATCTATTGCTAAAAACCACTAGCATACTTTTTATCAAAATACTCCGCTTGAATCCCAACAAAGATCAGCTCCCGTTGATCTTCTAGTGAATCGCTTCCAAGCGTAGAACATGTTTCGTTGAACTCCCTTCAACTACTGCACTACTTTCCCGTTAAACTCCATTCAACTCTTTAACAGCTTTACACGTTGTATCCTCGAAACTAAAAATACGTTGAACATGTATGAATCTTTGATATGTTCGTGTGTTCTGAGTTTATTCCTTAGAGTTCCACTATTTATAGGATAACACTCCTTCGAAGATAAGATTTACTCGGCCAGTCTGTCGAGACTCTATCTTTCCAAAATATCCGAATTCTTCCCTTTTGATAAGATCTCACTATCTCCTAATCCAGCACACTAAGGAACAAAAGTAGACTCCAAAAGGAAACAATCGCTTAAGGATAAAATATAAAGATTGATAAAGACTTACTTTCCAAAAGATAAGATTTTGAAGATAAAACTAAATCTCTTTGCAATCTTTTCAAACTTACCAAAATACTCATACTCCTTTGAAATAGGTTTTCCAGAAAAAATCAAAAGAATATTTTGGTAAATAACAAAAACGATTTTCCTTTAATAATTTTTGCAATACACGTAAATAAAAATATCAAGGACTCTTCGTCCTAACACTCGCCCCCCCCCCCCCCAACCCCAATTGACTTGTTTAGGAAAAACTCAATTTTAAACCAAGGAAAATCCTAGAGCTGCATAAGACGAGTTAGAAAGAACATATAAACAGTCAACCAAACTAAACAGTCTTTACAGTCATCAAAACTTGTTGCAACAGCAGTGCAACATCCGCTAAACAACAAAATAAACAAAGTGTTTAGTATAAAAGCGGTAAAATGAATGCAACTAGAGCTCCCTCAATCTCTCGCCCATTCTCCTTGCTTCATCCTTCATTCTACTCCCCTATTTTACCAGAACCAGTCAAGACTTTTCAGCCAACTAAGCAAGAGACTCGTTTATAGACTCAAGAAGCTGAATAACCCAGCCCAGTTGAGACTGGATGGAGTGCGCTTTGAAGATTGCGCCTTCTGTTTACCTTTTGTTATAGCAGAGTAGCGAAGAGGATCAAAAAGTGGTGCGGGTAAAGACTGCGATGGTGGGGATGGGACCGTCGGTGATGGCAGTGCAGAGGCCATTGGCGGAGGTGACGAATCATGTGATGGTGGCGATGAATCACGTGGAGTAGAAGATTCTCGAGCCGGTGGTGAAGAAGCACATGGCGGTGAGCCTGGATGAGGCGGTGGTGGTGATGTTTCACGCGGCATTGTCGCTGCTCGTGATGAAGGAGGAACAAAATCCGGTAGAAACCAAATCTCCAGCAGCGTCGCAGTCTAGACTTCAACCTGTGACACTGAAAGTTGCTTGCTATCTGATGAATCAGCCTCATAGTCCACCAATGGTGGTGATCCTGAAAGAGCATTTGTTTTCTTGCTTTTCACCATGAATAGTAAGAAGAGATAGAGTACAGGTGTGAAGAGAAAAAATACAAAGATAATGAGAGATAAAGGCGTGTGAAAGTAAATATATAAAGGATATGATATGATCAAATCAAATCTACAGAACTTCAATAACTCTATCCACAAGTTCCCATAACTGACACGACTCTTCACAAGACGCAATAATGGAAATCCCAAAGAATCACGCAAAAAGATTCAAACGCGACAAAAGATTTTTGGCTGTAAAAACTGCTATAATTAAGTCTGAAGCGGTATAAAAAAATTACTTTTTAATAACAAAATACACCAAAAAATTAAACACACAACAAGACAATCAATTGTAACTCCGCAAGCTACACACAACTCACCGAGAACCTAATTCACCTGGTTTGAGTGTTCGCATATAAACCATGTCATGACAAGCCCGATGATCGATCATAGGCAGTCTGCACCGAAATATTCTCATGAACCAAATGATCATAAAAACATGTATGTGTATGAATTCTCTTTTCAAACAAAACAATTGCACCTTAAACTCACAATTGAGCCATTTTGCATGGAGGTAGCTTTCGCTCATGAACTTTATATAGAATATGGTAGCTCTTTTTCAATGAAGTGATGATCGTGAGATACAAATTGAAAGTTTACACACATAGTAATTGAGTTTAGACAGTTTTTTCCTTCTCAAATTTTTCTTTTGACACTCAAGTTCTTTTAGGCTCACATTCTCTTTTCTTTTATTTTGCTCTCTCTTTCTTTTCTTATTCTTGCTCAAATCTTCTGTTTTTGATGTGAGAGGTAGCAACAGTGGACATCCGTCCAAGTCAAAGAGAAATAAAGATAAAAACAAAATTTGCCCGTTGCAAAATCCTCCGATTTCACCGATTTAACTGAGGAAAAAATGTGCACTGTGTAATCAATGCTGATCAAGATTAAGATCCGGGGCAAACTGTCGCGAAAGGTCTGCAAAGTGAGTCAAGACAGTTAGTTCAACAACAAACAAAAAAACATTCCAGTTAAATCAGGCAAGCGACAAGCTTAGTGGAGACAAGTGCCGAGAGACTTTCTAAGGGTCTCAAAGCATTGTGAATCAAGTGCTTTAGTAAAGATATCAGCAATTTGTCTTTCTGTCGCGACATGCGTAATGACTACAATTTTACATTCAACCAATTCTATAATGACATGGTGCCTTATGTCAATGTGCATCGTGCGTGAGTTTTGTATATGATTTTTGGCAATATTTATAGCACTAGTACTATCACAATAGACAAGAAATTCACTTTGCACGATGTCGTAATCTTTAAGCGTTTGCTGCATCCAGATCAATTGTGAGCAGCAACTTCCAGCAGAAATATACTCAACTTCGGCAGTATATAGCGAAATTGAGTTCTGTTTCTTGCTGTACCGTGACACCAGATTGTTTCCCACATAGAACCAACCTCCAGTGGTACTTTTTGGATCATTAGCACACCTTGTCCACTGAGCATTGCTATAGCCTGCAAGATTGGGATAAGTATCAAAGTAATAACTAAGACCAAAATCAGCAGTTCCACTAACATAGAGGATAATTCTTTTCATAGCCCAGAGATGCGACTCCTTTGGATTGCTTGATATCGAGCACAAACAGCAACACTGAAGCAGATGTCATGTCTGCTGGCAGTCAGTTAGAGAAGACTCCCTATCATACTTCGATAGAGACTGGGGTCTATTGAGTTGCCTCCTTCAATGGCTAACTTGTCATTCGTCCCCATTGAAGTCCTCATTGGTTTTGCAGTTTCAAGACCGAATTTGTTTATCAGATTTCGGGCACATTTAGATTGAGAGATGAACAATCCGTCTAATCCTTGCTTAACATGCAACCCAAGAAAATAAGTTAGTTCACCAACCATACTCATTTTGAATTCATTCTGCATTAAGTTTGTGAACTCGTGTAACTGACCTTTGGAGGTAGATCCTAAAACAATATCGTCAACATAAATCTGAGCAATCAACATATGAGTCGCGACATATTTGACAAACATAGTTTTATCTACCCCGCCCCTAGAGTAATCATTCTCCATAAGATACACTACAAGTCTTCTATACCAAGCACGAGGTGCTTGTTTTAATCCATACAAAGCTTTTCTAAGTTCAAAAACGTGAGAAGGATGTGGGGATCAACAAAGCCTTTAGGTTGTTCAACAAAAACTTCCTCATTAAGAAAACCATTGAGGAAGGCACTTTTCACATACATTGAAATAATTCGAATCTAAGTACACATGCAATGGAAAGTAGAAGTCGGATGGACTCAAGTCTCGCGACAGGTGCAAAGGTCTCATCAAAATCAACACCCCCTACTTGAGTGAATCCCTATGCTACCAACCTGGCTTTATTACGCATAGTGTTACTGGGTTCATCAGTTTTATTCTTAAAACTCTATTTTTTTTTTCCGATTACATTTGTGTTAGATGGATGTGGGACAAGTTCCCAAATTTTGGATCTAGTAAACTGTCCAAGTTCATCTTGCATGACTTCAATCCACACGTCATCAAGAAGAGCCTCTTTGATATCTTTAGGTTCAAAGGATGTGAAAAGTGCCTCCTCAATGGTATTCTTAATGAGGGAGTTTTTGCTGAACAACCTAAAGGCTTTGTTGATCCCCATCATCCTTCTCACGTTTGTAAACTTAGAAAAGCTTTGTATGGATTAAAACAAGCACCTCGTGCTTGGTATGCAAGACTTACAGTGTATCTTATGGAGAATGAGTACTCTAGGGGAGGGGTAGATATAACTCTGTTTGTCAAACATGTCGCGACTCTTATGTTGATTGCTCAGATTTATGTTTACAATATTGTTTTTGGATCTACCTCCGAAGGTCAGTTACACGAGCTCACAAACTTAATGCAGAATGTATTCGAAATGAGTATGGTTGGTGAATTGACTATTTTCTTGGTTTGCAGGATTAGACGGAATTGTTCATCTCTCAATCCAAATATGCCTAAAATCTGGTAAAGAAATTCGGTCTTGAAACTGCAAAACCACTGAGGACTCCAATGGGGACGAATGACAAGTTAGCCATTGATGAAGAAGGCAACTCAATAGACCCCAACCTGTATCGAAGCATGATAGGGAGTCTTCTCCACATAACTGCCAGCAAACCCGACATCTGTTTTAGTGTTAGTGTTTGTGCTTGAGATCAAGCAAATCCAAAGGAGTCGCATCTCCTGCTGTGAAAGGAATTATCCGCTATGTTAGTGGAATTGCTGATTTTTGTCTTAGCTATTCCTTTGATACTAATTCCAATCTTGCAGGCTATAACAATGCTGTCTGGGCAGGGTGTGTTGATGATCAAAAAAGTACCACTGGAGGCTGCTTCTATGTGGGATAATCTGGTGTCATGGTACAACAAGAAACAGAACTCAATTTCGCTATGTATTGTCAAAGCTGAGTGTATTTTTGCTGAAAGTTTCTGCTCCCAGTTGATCTGGATGCAGCAAATTCTTAAAGATTACGGTATCGTGCAAAGTGAATTGCTTGTCTATTGTGATAATACTAGTACTATATATATTGCCAAAAATCTTGTACACCACTCACGCCCAAAGCACATTGATATAAGGCACCATTTCATTAGAGATTTGGTTGAAAGTAAAACTGTAGTCATTAAGCATGTCGGGACAAAAAGACAATTTGCTGATATCTTTACTAAAGCACTTGATTTACAATGCTTTGAGACCCTCTGAAAGTCTCTCGACATTTGTCTCCACTAAGCTTGTCGCTTGCCTGATTTAACTGTGATAATTTTTTGTTTGTTGTTAAACTAACTGTCTTGACTCACTTTGCAAGACCCGTCGCGACAGTTTGTTCCGGATCTTTATCTTGACCAGGATTGATTACAAAATGCACATCTTTTCCTTACTTAAATTAGTGAAATTGAAGGATTTTGCAATGAGCAAATTTTATTTTATCTTTATTTCTCTTTGACTTGGACGGATGTCCACTTTTGCTACCTCTCACATCAAAAATAGAAGATTTGAGCAAGAACAAGAAAATAAAGAGAGAGCAAAAGAAAAGAAAAAGAAAAGGAAAAGAGAATGTGAGTCTAAAAGAACTTGAGTGTCAAAAGAAAAATTTGAGGAGGAAAAAACTGCCTAAACTTAATGAATATGTGTGTAAGCTTTTAATTCGTATCTCACGGTCATCACTTCATTGAAAAAGATCTGCCATATTCTACATAAAGTTCACAAGCAAAAGCTACCTCCATGCAAAATGGCTCAATTGTGTGTTTAAGGTGCAATTGTTTTGTTTGAAAAGATAAATTAACTGAATAATGTTGCCTCTTTCAAATTCTCTTCTTCTTCATCTGATATTGTTTATGAGAATTCACACACATACATGGTTTTATAATCATCTGGTTCATAAGAATATTCCGGTGCAGACTGCCCGTGATCGGTCATCGGGCCTGTCATGATAAGGTTTATATGCGAACACTCAAACCAGGTGAATTAGGTTCTTGGTGAGTTGTGTGTAGCTTGCTGAGTTACCAATTGATTGTTTTGTTGCGTGTTTAATTTTGTGGTGCATTTTTTATTAAAAAGTAATTTTTTACACCGCGCCAGACTTAATTATGACAATTTTTACAACCTTTTTGCATGATTCTGTTGGATTCCCATTATTGCGTCTTGTGAAGAGTCGTGTCAGTTATGGAACTTGTGGATAGAGTTATTGAAGTTGTGTAGATTTGATCATATCATATCATATCCTATATATATCTACTTTCACACGTCTCTATCTCTTATTATCTTTGTGATTTTTTCTGTTCTCACTTTACTCTTATCTCTTCATATTAATCATGGTGAAAAGCAAGAAAACATGTGCTCTTTCAGGATCACGACCATTGGTGGACTATGAGGTTGATTCATCAGATAGCGAGCAACTTCCACTGTCACAGGCTGAAGTCTTGACTCCGACGCTGCTGCAGATTCGGTTTCCACCAGATTTCGTTTCTCCTCCATCACGAGTAGCAACACCGTCGCGTGCAACATCACTGACACTGCCTCATCCAGACTCATTGCCGCGTGCTTCCTCACCACTGGTCCGAGAATCATCTCCTCCACATGATTCGTCGCCACCACCACGTGAGTCGTCACCCTCGCCGATGGCCTCTGCACCGCCATCACCGACGGTCCCATCCCCATCGTCGGAGTCTTCACCCGCACCACTTTCTGATCCTCCTCGCTGCTACTCTGCTGCAGCAAAAGGTAAACAAAAGGCGCAATCATCAAAGCGCACTCCATCCCACCTCAACTGGGCCGGGTTATTCAACTTCTGGAGTCCATGAACGAATCTCTTTCTCAATTGACTGACAAGTCGTGGTTCTGGCAAAATGGGGGAGTAGAATGAAGGATGAAGCAAGGAGAATGAGGGAGAGCAACGAATTGGGGGAGCTCTAGCTGCATTTATTTTTACTGCTTTTATATTAAACACTTTGTTTATGTGTTGTTTTTGTGGATGTTACACTGTCGTTGCAACAAGTTTTTATGACTGTTAAAACCGGTTAGTTCGGTTGATTGTTTATATGTTTTTTCTAACACATTTTATGCAGCTCTAGGATTTTTCTTGGTTTAAAACTGAGTTTTGCCAAAACAAGTCAATTCAAATATCAAGGACTCTTCGTCCTAACACAATCTTCTGTAGTAGTCAACATTTGTTCAAGGGATGCTAGAACAAATTTTACATGTAATGATAGAGCAGAAGTCTTAAATTACATTTTGTAATTATTTTCCTTTTCTGGAAACTTTTCATAAAACGGTTAGTTACCGTTAATGATTAGCTTCCTTAATTAGTAAGATTAGTTTAAGTTAATTGAGCTTGAGTCCGGTTTTGTGCAGTGAGTGTTAGCTATAAATATAACTTGACTCTCACTCGTTACTCACTTTTTTCAAATTATTTTTCATGTTTTCAGATTGATGTTAATTGTCAATTCTTCATGTAATTTTCAATCGTCAATTTCAATAACATTCGATTCTCATTCGTTTTATCGATCTCAATATGGTATCATCGACCAGGATTTGACCGATCAAAGTTCTTCCGCTGCTATTTCAACTGGTTAATTCGTCAATTCTCCGACGAATTTTTGCTCCGATCGCCGATTTTATCGCCGATCTGTGTTTTTTGTTCTCTGCACGATCTTGTGATTGTGATTTCTCTGCGTAATTGATTACGATTGTTCTGTTTTACGATGACTTCTCCTGCTAATTCGTCTTCCTCTGTTCCAGTGAAAAACCCTAGCGAAGACTCGATGTCTGTGTATTATCTTGGATCACATGATTACACCGGTGTTTCGATTGTCAGTGATAACTATACCCAGAGGATCTCTGGTAAATCCGCGAAACGCGCTTTAGAGAACAAGCAAGAAATTCTGTCACTAGTGGTAAGTGAACGGAAAATGTGAGCTTGCGAAGAAGAAAAGGTCTGTATGCGCACATGTGTGGTGTGAATCGCTGTGGAAGAAAATGCTTAGCACGCATCAAAATAATTCTGCTACTGTTTGAGTTGGGGCTCAAACTTGGTCTCCTCTGTAGTGACCAATTCATATTCATCAGAAGAAGAAGAGTGTTTGCATGGAGGTAAGGCAGGCAGCATAAAGGGGATGAGCGAAGGGTTTTAGCTATTTGCTTCTTTCAGAGACTCTCTGTTGGAATTTTGAGTTGATTGCAAGAATCACCTCGTATTAATCTTAATGTATTCATTTTTTTGTAAATCAAGTATTAATTATCAAGATTACAGAGGATAAATATACAACATTAGTCTTGTGATATGAAGAGAAAGAAAAAGAAAGAACATTAGGGGGAGGAGACTAGTGGCCATTGGGGTGTTTGCAAATGTTTATGAAAAGATTTTATTGGTTTTTTAGCCCACATAAGCCCCTTCTAAATTCTTGCGACACTGGCTTATGCTTTTGCTTGTCTTTAAAAAAAGTCAAAAAAATCAGAAGTTTGAAACTTTACTCATTGGTTTCTCCTCTGTGATTTCTTTCACTGGTTTCTCTACCATCATAACTTTATTCATTCTCCCATAAGTTGGTTTTCCACCAGCAAAGGCCTGTAAAACCAAAAGAGCAAATCAGAATCGTCCATAGAAATGTATAGCCAGCTCAATTAAACAAGCTACCCACGCAGTGCATTTCCACCCACATTTCACACGAAAACAGGCCCACACTGCAGTACAACTCTAGGAGTAAAGTGTATGTTCACCTTTATCATATTTTTATAACAAACTAATATTTTTATACAATTCTTTCAGCATGAATGCACTGTAACTTTCAATCTACGGCAAACAATTACAGCACATGGGTCACCAAAGAAGACGTAGAAGGAGTCAATAAGAAACATTATGACTATCAAAAGACCAAATGAAGATGCTGTCTTCAACCGAAACAAGTGGAGAAAGAGAATTTATGTATTTGACTCGTTCGGTTCATATAGCCAACGACAATAAATTGGGATTAAAAGCTTGTTATTTGTTGCATGTAAGAAAACAATAAAAGTAGAAGGCATTATCCTATTCAGTCCTTAACCATCTATGGCATGTTACTGAATGGATATAGAAGTCAAAAAAGGACAGGCAAACAAATTTGACGAGGAGAGTTTAAAAGGGTGAGTACAAATCCACATGCATTGACCAGCTAAAAGCAAGTTATAACATTATTCAATATGTATATTTAACTATACAGATCATCATGTTCTCTTCTCCCATTAGATTTTTTATATACTTATATAAAACAAGCTGCCACGAAAAAACTCTGCCATGATATTCTATTTGAGATCATCCCAAATAGTATCTTAAGTATACTTTAAAAGGAGTAGCAACCCACGGATATCTTCATATGCAGGAAAGCTCACAGAACATGAATAGAGAAACAATTACCTCAGTACAAAATGGTTCCAGTCCCAAGCTATTCTCTGTGATTTCCTTCTCGGTTGCTTTACTTCCGTAACTTTACTCATTCTCCCATAAGTTGATTTTACATCTGCAAAGGCCTGAAACCATAAGAGCAAATCAGAATTGTCCATAGAAATATATAGCCTGCTTAATTAAACAGCCCACCCCTGCAGTGCCTCTCACCCACATTTAGCACGAAAACAGGTCCACTTTGTTGTACCACTATGAGATGAAGATAAAGGAATACATCACTATGCAACTACGCAGACTGGAATAAGGAAGAAACATGAAAGATAGAGAATAACTAGTCCACAAAGACGATAGGAAATTTACCCATCCTCGGTCATATAAAGACATAAGCTCTTCCGCCGTGAATCAGCTCCTTTGCACTACAAGGGTCAGCAATTCCAGAGGTTCAATATCACAATTAATTGAAATATATTCGGTGCTTGTTATGCATTCTTTGCAAATGAATATGCCAAAAAATAGTCTTATTCATCATATGCAGCAAGGTAATAATATGACAGTTACGACATACTCTAGTCATTCCAGCAGAATAAAACGAATTATATAATCAAAACATACTTTGGGACAAATCAAGTCATTATGTTGTCCTGGCATACATGCACAGCCGTCAATTCCAGTTTCATCCAACTTCTGCGTTAACATCTTGAACTGTTTCTGATCCACCATTTGGTTCTCTATAGTCTCCAAATCGACTCCAGGAACTAAATCAAAAAACAAGAAAAAATTGTATTTGGAACATACACATGGAAATGGAAATTCTACCATGTTGACTTCTCCACATTATAATAACATTAATCAAGACTACCCTTTTTCCTATAATCGTGCATTAAATAGTACTAGTATGAAATCAAGAACAAGTACTTAGAATGTATACATAATCGGAATATATCATCAATTTCCATGCATGCGCAAAAACGCAACCTGTTTGTTTGAGTGTCTCCTACCAAAGATAAGAAAATTAAAAAGAATACATTCAATCAATCTTATAATTTACAAGTTTGTGGATGCATCCACAAAATAATTGACAGCATCATTTTGGATAGGGACTCAGCCCAGATGCATATATATACGTGAAATACGAATGATACACCGACTAGTTTGGACTCGAATCTATGCACAAACCAATCCAAGCATTAGAGAGTAAGTTGTGCCTCACTCAAGGAATAGGCCTAGTTCAGTAGTAACAAATAACAAATCTGAACAATCAAGAAACTCCAGTGAAAAAGAATAACATGAAAAGCAGAGCATACATAAAATTATATCGACAAACCAAACTGAATCAAGGCGAGCACAACCCAGAAAAAAGCAGAATAAGTGCAATATTATTGAGATACAATTAGAAACACAAAAACAAAAAGACCAAATGGAGAAAGTAAATACTGGGTCTTGGAATATGCATGATGGCGGAGTATGGAGCATGACTGTAGCCAGAGGATATCTCGTGTAAATAGGAGAAAAGTGCTTGAGAGAAGAAGCTAGAAAAATGAGTCTGCTTATTGGTAAGTGAATGAAAAACGTGAGCTTGTGACAAGTGCGCAACTGTGGACTTGAGGGGGAGAAAATGCTTAGAGGCCCATCAAAATAATTCTGCTACTGTTTGAGTTAGGACTTAAAAACACTCGCCTCTGTAGTGATCGAACAAGAGTGGACGCACAATCAGCATAAAGGGGAAGAAGACAAGCACTACAAAAAAAATCATTTAAAGTGGCAAAATAATTCGTCACATAAAGCTTGAAATTCGCCACAAAAAGTTTACGTGACGAAATAGGGTCTCAAAAAGTTCGCCACATAGGGCCCATCGCAAAAGATCTATTACGACGAAATGTCCAGTCGTCACAACAGTTTGTGACGAATTGTGATTTCGTCACCACAAATTTATCTCTTGCGACGAATCTTCCGTCACTCCAAAGGTAAATTTCGTCGCAAAAAACGCAGTTTCGTCACAACAACTTTGGATTTCAAAGAATATAACGACGAATTAATTCGTCACGAAAACTTAGATCACAAAGCGATGAAACTTTCGTCACAACAGCCTTTGCGAATAAACAGTATTGTGACAAATTAAATCGTCACAATACCTTGGATCTTTACGCGACAACATATGTCGTCACAATAGCTTAGTATGTGACACCTATTGTGACGAAAATTTCGTTACAAATTAAAATATCAATTATTCATATTCCCTAGAATATTTACAACCTATTACATTACAATAAACTTGTCCCTGTTACCATTTTATACAAAGATACCCATCATTTAACACTTATTAAATTTCATCAATCAAACATAAATATAGAACTACTCAAAACCAAAAACAAATTAATAGATTTTGATCTCAATTAACAAAAGAAGTATCATAGTATCTTCATTACATAGAACTAAAATTGTCCAAAATGCAACTAGTTCAAACTAACATTACAAGAGTTGTAACTAGGTAGTGAAACCAACTCTTATACCAAAATCATTTGGCATCTATAGTCGAGGACAAATTTGATACGTACTCCACCATCAGCCTACAGAAGTATCCTTCAAGTTCTTCCTTCAATTCTTCGATAACTTATAGTTCAAAACATCTTGATGTACCTTCACATACAATAATGATGAGTGAAGTCATGTTATATTATCCAATATAGAAAAATCAAAGCATACAACATGACTTTAAAAGGATTAGAATATGCTAAAGCAAAAGATACAAATATATATCCTGATCTTATAAGATTGAGAATCAGAAATAAAGAAAATCTTATATATCAAATGTCCCATTGATGTTATGCTTAATAAACCAAAGAAATTATTATCCTCCAAATAATAACCAACACATTACAAAATTCAACATGAATTTGACATAATACATGAGCCATATACATGTTACTAAACATAATAAACTGAGCACAATAAAACATGAATACAGACTAATAACAAAGGAAGCCATGATTTAAGACAATCAGCAAAAAAGAGAACCTTATACCACATCAGTTTCTTCCTCCAACGTCAAAAACAGAAAGCAGAATGGAAAGCGATGTGGTTCATTGTGGTGTGGTCAATCTGGAACCTTAGGAACAAGGTAGTATTTAAAGGATCTTCGGGTGGGATCTCCAAAACCATGGACCTTATCAAAGTTAAGTCTTGGCTATGGTTTAAGGCAAAAGGGCTGACTTCTCATACTCATTTCTTGACTAGTTTAAAGCACCAGAATCTGTTTTTTTGGTTGAGTCATCATAATTTTGCTGTTGTAGGTGATTCTAAAACATTCTCTGGCTTTGTTTTTGTTGATTTATTGTTAACTTCTTGACTCTTTGACGGTTCTCATTGAGGTTGGTCTTGAGCACTACTGGTGCTCCCTATCTTTGTAAACTCTTGCTTCATTAATAAAGACAATCAGCAAAAAACAACTTCCCAAGTCTACTTTGATGAAGAAAAAAGAAACTCATCTATTCTTACACTAGACTAGCATTGAAACAAATAATTTCAAGAGGATCATCACAATATAGTGCTTTTCACAAGATGATTAACTATACAAAACAACCATTCATCCAGATTTCGCTAAATGATAAAAGTCCTAACGTATTATCTCGAATTAGAGTTTTTCATAAATTAAATAAGTTGCAAAATTCAGTTCTGCAGTAATATAAAGTGTTCTTACCATGTAAGTCGCAATGTATGCTATCCTCTGCGAAGGATAAGGTCTCTCATCTCGTCCAATTGTTTTTGCAAAGCCTCTATCTGTTCTCACAGCTTGTGTTTTTCTCTTTTTGGTCAGATAATTCTGTGGCTAGATAGTGGATTTTGTCCTTTGCAACCTCAAGCTCACTTTGAGTCTCAGATAGTTTATCTTTAATTTCTGAATCTTGTTGTGAGCTTGAAGAAAATGCATTACGACGAGGTACTATAACCGCACCTCCCATTCCTTTTTGGTAACCAGATCTATAACCAAGGACAGCTTCCAAAATTTGATCTTCAGACATGGGGGTCCCATCTTCTTGCACTCCCGTCTCCGCCAACTCTACCATTCTAGCCTGTGGCACAATTTTATTTACTATTGATTATAAAACTCTAGAATTATGTAAAGCAAGCCAAATGCAACTTACATATGTTTCTTCTGCAGCACGATTCACAAATTTTCCGTTCTTGTCAATGTGGGTACTCTTCCATAGTTGAATCTTGCTAGGCTCAATTGTGGTTAAATTGTTCTCGAACAGGTCGTCCATTGTTCTATAGCGAGTTGTGTATCTAAGCTTCCCCGAAGTATGGCTATACTTCAAGCATTGTCGATTTGCTGAATTGGTCTTAGATCTAGCCTGCATATTTTTAAAAAAGATCAATCAACAACACATATAAAGAATGAGTATGAAATTTCAAATACTTTTTAAATATAAATGTGTTATATTGCATATAATTTTTGATCAGACAATAAAATATAAGGTTAAAATTCAAGAACAAAAAGCAACAAAACTAATTACAATACCTGAAATGTAGCACTCTCTAACCATTCACACACTCCAAGCCATTTATCCATCGTCAGCTCCTCACGTGGACATCTAGCCCTTGGGTTGTGTCCTTTTGAAACTAAATCTTTGTAAACACGAGACAAAGTACATCTCCAATTTTTGTAGCACACTTGAAACGCTTGATCAACAATGCTTTGAACATGTGGAGTTTCCCATCCTTCAATCTCGAACCATTGCTATAAGATCAAGAAATGAGAAAGTCATCACTTGCATCTAGAACAGATTGTTCATGTTAAATATCAAATGTAATTCTGAATTTTATGGAGTACCAATAATCTTTTACGGCATAAATCCTTGTTAGCGTCTGGAACTTCCCTCCACATAGATACTCCTTCAAGCTCTGCAGATGTTCTAATTGCAATACCAATGCCCTGGGAAAAAAGGTCTTCACTTTGAGCCGGTATCCTCTCAAGATGCTTGAACTTAATATTTATCTTTCCAACCTAAAAAGTAATATTAAGAACAATAGTAAATAGAATTAATACGGAGACAACAAAACTAGAAGAAACTACCTGTTTCACTATCTTATCTAAATTCAATCCTCTGGTTGCACCATGACCATTGCGCTTAGTATTAGAGCCTAAAACAAAGTGAAACAACAGGAGTTATTATGGCTGCTCAAGAAAAGATTAACAAACAAGTAATTATAAAATGTTCAAAAGATAACAGCATATATACACACACCAAATCAGCATATATATATATATATATATATATATATATATATATATATATATATATATATATATATATATATACCCACAACAAATCAGCACAATTACACACAACAAATCATATAACATCTTTCAATATGCAACAGATTACTAGTTCAAGAAAAGATTAATAGAACTAAACATAGAATGTCCAGAAGATATCAGCCAATACACACACAACAAATTGTCTTTTTGTGCTGAAAAAGCTAGATAATCCCTTCATCTCTTGATACTGTGGAAAGTGTGAATCTGCTGATGTCTTCAAAAGGTACAGTAAGTCCTCATTGTAAAATATTTGGCTGTTTGCATTACCTCTACTTAAGTGTGAAAATCAGATTTAAAGACAGAAAAACAGAATATGTTATGAAGAAAATAAAATATTACTTGATGCTACTGAGTCGGGTGTTGATCCAGGTGTAGGAGTACTAGGACTTCCATGTTCAAAATTTTCATTAGCTGCTGGAATATCTTGAAATGGATCATCATTGGCTGCTGGAATATCGGGAAATGGATTGTCATTGGCTGCTGGAATATCTGCAAACGGAGATGCAGGACTTGCTCCAAATCCACTACCAGAATTAGAGTATCTTTGACGTACAACACGTGTAGAAGACGCCGATGATGAGGAGAGGCCATTTGATGATCGATTGCCATTTGTTGCTTCTTTATTCACCGAGTTTTGCAATGAAAAAAGTGACTTGCTTGCCTTTGATGCACCATTTGTTGAGACAACTGATCTTCCTTTTGCTTGTGATTTACGAATCTTCTTAAACTGTGGTCCTGGAGACATCTAAAAAAAGAACAGCCTATGCATTATACCAATGTCATTGATAGATCTTAGAGTCTAATACTTTAAGACCGAAATTTTCCTTTAAAATAATTTTGCAAACAAGGAAATAAAATCTAGTTGGACCTGGCAGTCCTGACTGTTCAACCGAGTTCGAAACCTGTCGGACTTTGCGGTCCTAACAATCTCCCCCAATTGACTTGTTTGGCAAAAACACTTTTAAATCCCAAGGAAAATGTAGACATGCTGAAATAAAACAAGTTAGTAAGAGATAGGCACATAAATCAACTAACGAGTCTCGACAGCAATAAAAATGTGTTGCAACAGCGGTGCAACACTCCGCAAAACAACTTAATAAAATAAGCAGTTAAATCATTGTTCTTAAGCGGAATAAAAACAAAATAAAATAAATAACAAGATAAAACAGCAGCAGCCGGTAGAAATCTCCCCCATTCTTCAAGACTCCCCCATTCTACATATTCTGTTTACTCCCCCATTTTGCCAGAACTAGTCAAGGCTTTGCCGCTAATTGGGCAAGTGACTCGTTCATGGACTGCAGCAGTGTAATGACCTGGGCCAGTTGCGACTGAAGGTTGTCGAGACTGCCCTGGGGAACAGACGGTCCAACTTCGTTATCCCTGGCAGTTGGGACAGAGCGCCGGATCGGAGAACCAAGTAGAGCTTGAACAAGGTGACTCGGGGCATGATAAGGCCTAGGGCGGCTCGTCATCTTGTCCTTAGAGACCCGGATATCCATTTGAGATATGAGCAAGCGGTAGACCAATGATGGATAGCCTAAGGTCATCTTTACCTTGTGGTCGAATGCTTCAAGTTGTAAACGCTCAAAGACCAGTTTCCCAAGATTAATGGGAGCATTCGAACCAATACGGAATAAGATAGAAGCAGTTAATGGACTTACGGTAGAAGTATGAGACATAGGGTACCAATTTCTTACCATAATTCCATAGATCAGACCATACCATGGAAGAAGGGAACCTCGCTGTAGATTTCCATTCTTTGGCCACTTCATGGGTTGGCCGGTTATGGTTGACGCGACTGCATCCATATCTGCCTCCAGTTCCAACTCGGAGTCGCGACCGGTTTGTACGTCAGGAGAACCCAACTGCATGTTCAGAATTTGCGGACTGATCTTGAAGATGAACTTCCGGACAAATACTGAATGTTCTTTGGCTGAGCCTGGAACACCTAGTTGAGTATCCAGATTGGCGTAAAACTCATGCACAATCTGGGTTACAAACGGTTGTACCCTGCGAGTGGATTCAAGAAACCCTCTCCCTTCCAAAAACTCAATAACCCCCGTATCCTCATAATAATCATCATGAAGTTGAACTTCACGAACAGGAATGCGATCAGTGAGACGAGTATACCTGAGTTTGGCTTGAGATGTGTAGAACCTGTCGGAAAATGCCTTTTTCACCCTGAAAGGCTCATCAGACGGTGGAACACGGGGAGAGACTGCAAAATCTCCTTCAGCTTCTTCTTCAGCCTGGTCGTGACTGCCTGCCTCAGAGGCCGACTGGTCGCCGGACTGGTTGTCCTTATCAGACAAGGACTGAGCTGAGCGTTTCTGCTGTTTGCGGACAGGGCTGGAATCTGAGTCTGAGACCTCGATTGGAGCAGAGTTCGAGGCAGCAGGAGCGGATCGGGGACGTTTGGATACAGGAACTTTCTTGCGTGTCCCGACTCGGCTCGCGACACCCTCTGCGACAGGTTTTGACTTTTGGCGAGCAGATGGAGTGCGCTTAGGAGGTTGAGCCTTCTGCTTCCCTTTAGCCGCGGTGGTGTGGCGGCGAGAGGATGCAGGAACAGGTGTAGGTGACGGCGACGCGTCGTCCGGCATGGGAACAGAGTGCGAGTCGTCCAAAGGAGGAGAGAACTCGCGTGCCTGAGGTGGAGTGGCACGGGGTGGTGACTCTGTTGCCGGTGGTGGTGGTGTGGTGTCTTGCGGTGGTGCCGTGGCAGATGGCGGTGGAACAAAGTCCGGCGGAATTCGGATTTTGAGCGGCTTTGGCTGCAAGACTTGGGACAACTCGTTGCCCGTTGTGGATGCACTGTCAGGGTCTACTGAGAGGGTCGAATGAGACGATTCTCCTGATGACTTAGATTTCACCATGTTAAATATTTTCTTGATAAATGTAGGTGAGAAAGAAGACATAAACACAAATCTACACACCAAAAAATATGATCACACGAGAGAGAGAGATAGTAGGATGGCGTGAGATATGATACAAAGGAAAGATATATAAATAGATGTAATCAAATCAATGTTATATCTTTTATAATCATTATCCACAACTTCCCATAAGAGATAGGACTCTTACCAAGACTCATCTAGGAAAGATTCCAACAAGATATGCACTCAATCTCTACGAAATTTAAAACGCGGCAAAGCATAGGCGGGAAACAAATTCGTGCCAAAATTAAACATATCGCGTTTTAAAGACAAAAAAAAAAATAAAAAAAAATAAAAAACACCTGTTTAATAAAAATTAAAACAAATTAAAACACAAATTAAAAGAAACTAACAGAAAGTAACTCAGCAAATTACTCACATAACTTACCGAGGACCGATTCAACTGGTGTAAGTGGATGTCGAGACACCCTGTCATGACAGACTATAAGACTGAGTATAAAACAGGTCGAGACTGAAGCATACTCATGAACCAGATGAATACATTAAAATGTGTGTGTGTGAATTCTCAGATGATAAACAGATGAAAAGGAAGACAATTTGAAAGGGGCAAAAATCGTTTTGCAAGATATCTCTTTTCAAACAATACAATTGCACCTTGTACACACACTTTGAGCCTTTTGCATAGAGGTAGCTTTCGCACACAACTTTATATAGAATATGGTAGCTCTTTTCAATTTTGTGATGACCGTGAAATATGAATTGAATGCTTTCACACATATTCATTGAGTTTAGGCAGCTTTTTCCTCCATATATTTTTCTTTTGAAGCACTTTTTCTTTTGGCTCAAGCTCTCTTTGTTCTTTTCTTTTCACAACTCTTTTGATCACTCATACTTTTCTTTTCAGCTCAATTCTTCTCTTTTTTAAAGTGATGAGGTAGCAAAAGTGGACAAGGTCCATGTCAAAGAGATAATAAAAACAAAATAAAAATAAAACAAACAAAAATTGCCCGTTGCAAAATCCTTCGATTTCACTGATTTAACTGAGGGAATGATGTGCACTGTGTATCAATGCAGTTCTAAGTACGCTCCAGAACCGGCTGTCCAACAGGTCTGCAAGTAAGTCATGACAGTTAGTTCAACAAATAAAAACATCTCAGTTAAATCGGGCACGCGGCCAGCGCTTAGTGGAGACAAATGCTGAGAGACTTTCTGAGGGTCTCAAAGCTTTGTGAAACAATTTTCTTCATAAAAATAACAACAGTTTGTCTTCCAGTCGCGACATGCTTAATGACAGCACATTCATTATCACCTAAATCACATATGAGATGGTGCCATATATCTGTGTGCTGTGTGCATAAGTGCTTGACATGATTACGAGCAATGATAATAGCACAATTGTGGTTACTAAAGACCAACACATCACTTTGCACAAAAACAAAAATCTTAAGCATGTGATCAACCCAACCAATATCAAATATGACACGATTATGCATAGTTAGGTAGAGATGACTTCCTGTTCCAGAAGTGGAGAAATTTAGGTCTATGAAGTTGCCTCTTGTTTCATTGACAACCCATGTAGGAGTTGCGACAGGAATCATCGACTGTTCTGCAGTTTCAAGATCAAGGTCCTTGATAGTATATTGAACGCACTTGGATTGATCTATGACCAATCTGTTGGCTCCTTGACTGACCTGCGAACCACAAAAACAAATTAGTTCACTAACAAACGGAGAGATAGATCTGTTTGAGATAGAGTTTGTGAACTGTTCTAAAGGGAGTCGTGACTGCGTTAGGGTATAGCAATTTTCAGCAGTCCGATTTCCTGAAAAAATACAAAACCTTTGGTTATCAAATACATGACATTCATCTTGTGTAAACGTGACAACCAACTTTTGATCGCATAGCTGGCTTATGCTAATCAAATTATGCTCAAGCCCATCAACATGGAACACATCATTAAGTATAGGACACCCGCTAAGAATGAGTGTTCCTTCTGCAACCACTTGACCCTTTTTACCATTACTGAACTGAACTGTTCCACTTGGACCAGTAACATAGTTGGTCAAAAGGTTTTTGTTCCCTGTCATGTGATGTGAGCAAGCACTGTCAAGATACCAACAATCAGGTGAAGCGTTTTCAACAGAAGAAAATGCAAAATGAATGTTTTTATGATTAGAACATTTCACCCTTATGTGATTCGTTGGTTCAGAATCTTCATCGGAGTCTTCAGACACTGTTTTTCGTGGAGTCTTCCGAGATGTCGGGACTCGTTGTCCAACATGTTTCTTTGCTGTGTTCCTCGATGAGTTCTGTTGTAAGTCAGGACAGCATGAACGAATATGTCCTTGACCACCACATTGATAACAGGCTCTGTTTGACTTGCGCATCCGTCGTGACCACCAAACGGGACTGGGCCTGTTCGGTTGACTGGACCTGCAAAAAACATGAGGCTGTGAAATTAGGATCACATGCTAAGCTATCATTATCCATATCAGATATACTAGGAATAGCCTTGCTTAGACCGATCGGTGGGTGGTAACCAAGACCAGCATGATTAAAAATGGGACTAGGACTTTGATCAGAAATTTTGTTCTGATTGTCTGTGACAGTCTTATTGAGAACCTTAAGAACATCTTGGAAGTGTGATTCCAAATCCTCAAAAATAGTGATAGATTCTTTTATGTTTTGTACATTATTTCTGAGGGCCATGACTTGTCTATTTAGATCAACGTTCTTGCGTATCTCTGAAAACAAAATATTTCTAAGGATTCTGATTTCCCGAAATGGATCAGGGGAATTATCGTCCTCAGTATCTTCGCTGTTTTCCTGAGTAGTCAAGACAGGTGGTGAGTCATGATTAAGAATAGAAGAAAATGCAAAAAATGTTCTTTCTACAGGTTCATCAATGCAACAATCTAACTCGTCATCACTGCATATAGATGTAATCGATTTAATTTCAGAAGCAGTTTTGGAGTCGTCCTGGTCAGTCGCGACAGGTGATGAGTCAGGTCTTATGACAGAGGAGAGTGCAATATTAGCTTTTTCTCCAGTCTCATCTTCACTTTCAGATGACTCTTCATCACTCCAGGTGCACACCATGGCTTTGTCTTTATTCTTCGGGAGAAGATTTGCACAATCAGTTTGTATGTGACCATAGCCTTGGCATTCCCTGCATTGAACACCTTTTCCTCTTCTTTTGTAGCTAAGATCATTAGCAGCGGAAGATTTTAATGAATTATCAGAGTTAGAAGGGAAAGTGTTCGTACCTTTGTTTTTCCATTTGGAAAACTTTCGGAGTCCTTTGGAGAGAAACGCTACAGATTTCTCGAACTCGTCTTTGTCGTCACTTTGAGGTTTGTCTTTGATTTCAGCTTTAAGTGCAACACCTTTCGAAGTGACTCCATTCAAATTCTTTTTCAACTCGAAAGTTGAGAGGGCACCCATGAGCTCTTCAAGTGACAAGTTTTCCACGTCTCTTGCTTCTTCAAGCGCCTCAATTTTCATATCGAATCTTGAGGGTAAAGTTCGAAGAGTTTTCTGAACAAGTTTGGACACACTGTACTCATTACCGAGGAGGAAGGCTTCATTAGCAATGTCTCTAAGTTTAGCATTGTATTGAGCAATTGTTTCATGATCCTCCATTTTAAGTTCCTCAAACCGTGTACCAAGGATTTGTCTTTTGGATCTTTTCACGGATGGGGTACCTTCATGGGCAACGCGGAGGGCGTTCCATGTATCTTTGGCCGATTCACATTTGGAGATCAGTTTGAACTGATTTAGGTCGACTCCATTTAAAATTGCATTGATTGCAATGGAGTTGTGGCTCGCGTCGAGATCTTCTGCGTCCAACCAGTCGAGCTCTAGCTTTGGCTTTCCATCTTTGTCTAGTGGTGGAGACCATCCTTTGAGAATGCTTTTCCACGCTTTCTGATTTTCCCTTTTGATGAAAGCTGTCATGCGGACCTTCCAGTATGAATAGTTAAATTCATTTAAGAGCGGCGGCTTTGATGATGATGATCCCTCAACGTTTTGTGCCATCAAATCTGCAAGATCTAAATAAAACCAGAATCTCACCAATGTAAGTAGGTGATAGGCTCTTGATGCCAATTGATAGATCTTAGAGTCTAATAATTTACGTTTTAAGCAATAGTCGCGGTACCTAGTCTCGACAGATAAGTAAGACAGGTAAGTAAGACAGTAAAGTAAGACAGCAGATTTTAACGTGGTTCGGACTATGTCCTACATCCACGAGGCTTTCGCCCGAATCAAACTTCTTTCAACGGACAAAAGTTATTACACCAACTGGTTTTACTCTAACACCGAATCCCTCTAATGTTGATACCACCGGAACCTTTTTCGCGTCTACTCCGTTTGACCCGTAAGACCAAGACTCCCGTAATGATCTTCTTATGAGAATGCTTCCAAGCGAACTGCACGTACGTATAGATCCCTCTAACTGGCGCAATCCTTTCCCGTTGAACTCCCTTCAACTCTTGTCGGCTTCTCACGTTCTTGATGTAACTCAAGAGGGCGAAAACTAAGAAATCAAAATAAAAGAGAACACCTAAAGATGTATATTTTGTTACACGAGTGTTCTACATTGATTCCTAGGATTTCTACTATTTATAGGATAGCTCTCCTGAAAGATATCCTTGATTCTCGGCCAGTCTCCATATCCAGTCGAGACAGGATCTTTCCAAAGTATATCCGAATCTTTCCATGATAAGGCGATTCTTCATTTTGCAACGTCTTTGTTTCCGATTGATAAAATCTTCATGATCTTCATATATTCTGCACATCAAAGACAAAGAAGAACTCCACAAGGAATAGATTACTAAAGGATATAGGAAAGAGTTTGATAAAGATTAACTTTCCATAAGATAAGATACTATAAGATCAAGTTAAATCTTTCCAGACTCACCTAAATATTCACGCGTCTAATAACAGGATAAATACCATAAAATCGTGTGAATAAATAAATAAATAAATCAAAGTAAATAAAACCAAAATTTTCCTTTAAAATAATTTTGCAAACAAGGAAATAAAATCTAGTTGGACCTGGCAGTCTTGACTGTTCAACCGAGTTCGAAACCTGTCGGACTTTGCGGTCCTAACAGTCATAATTACTTAGATAATAAATAATATGAACACATCATAACAATGTCAAATTGCATCAAAGTATTGCTAAAAAAGAAGAACCATCCAGTATTATTGAAAAATAAGCTGTAATGTTTTCAAATAACATTGCTATTTAATCAAAATCATCTTCTTCCTCGTCCTCTTTTTCCTCACCACCACCATCTTCTTCCTCCCCCTCTTCTTCCTCCTCCTCCTCCTCCTCCTCCTCCTCATCCTCATCCTCGTCGTCCTCGTCCTCGTCCTCCCCCTCCTCTTCTTCTTCTTCTTCTTCTTCTTCTTCTTCTTCTTCTCCTCCTCCTCCTCCTCCTCCTCCTTTAGAAGAATTCCCAGTATTCTTTTGCCTATTACCTCTACCTTTCTGAGAAACAGTCGCATTAACCTCTTCTGGGGCTATATCATCCCTTACTAATTGGTATTGAAGATGATCATGGTCATTAGGCTCGACAACAGAACAAACTCCATTAGATTCATATTGTTGTAGGACCTCTGTCACGTGATTATGGCCATTAGTCTCTACATCATCCTCATAACCTTCGACTTCTAACTCAGGCAAATCCCATAAATGTCTATGTTGCACTCTTTGCACAATTTGCCAATTCTTACCCAATTTTGTGTCATTAATATAAAATACTTGTTTCACTTGGATAGGCAACACAAATGGATCATCTTTATACCACCTTGACCTTATATCGATGCTAATGTAATGTTTATCTGCTCGCATAGTTTTCTTGCTTCCCATGTCAAACCATTCGCACTGAAACAACACCACTTTGTAACCACCAGCATAGGTCAATTCAACAACCCTTCTTAGAAAACCAAAATACTCAATGGATTTACTTTTATGATTTCCTTCAACAACAACACCACTATTCTGAGTTTTGCGTTGTTCATCATGATCTCTAGTATGGAATCGGACCTCATTCACCATGCATCCATTATAACAACCGGTATCCAATCTTATGGGGCCATTTGCTAAAGCCCAAAGTTCTTCAGTTGTTTTTTCAGAATCTTTGAGGTGCATCTGATTCATCTACAAGACAAAAAGATATGTTAAAAGTTATATACATAATTTAATATCACTCTGACTAAGCTATGCATATTTTTTTTTACATTTTAACTTACATGATCTTTAAACCACAACGGGAATTGATGTTTTTGCATCTGATCATGTTCTTCCAGACTACCAATTTCTTCCAAACTGCATCCTTGCTGTTTAGCTATGTGCATTCTAAAAGGACAGACAAGAGATTAAAAATCAAATGTAAGTAACTAGAACGAACTATTTATAGTATTTACATAAATAAAAATTCTTACTTCAAATATGGCTCGACTTCTTCACAGCTGCTCAGAGTGTACCAATGGGCTTTTTCTAATTCTTCTTCAGACAAAGAACACCTAGGCTTAACTTTCCCAAACGTTCGAGTTTTCATCGAAAATACAGAGATGTGCTGATCATGGGAACCATCATAATTTCTTTTTGGACGAGTAAATATAGTTTCCATGTCAGGCAGATACATTGAAAAAAAGGTTAAGCTTTCCTTTACGATGTATCCTACCGCAATTGAAGCTTCAGGTTGAGCTTTGTTGGTAACAAACCCTTTGAGAGTTCCCAAAAATCTGAGATGAATAAGTGAAACTATGAATAAGAACTTTATTCTATTTGCACAAAAATACATTGTACATAAAGATAAAAATAATTATTAATGGCATACCTTTCAATAGGATACATCCAACGGAATTGCACCGGTCCACCCACCTTAGCCTCTTGAGCCAAGTGAATAGTTAAATGCACCATGATTGTAAGAAGTACGGTGGGAAAATCTTTTCCAACTTACACAAGATGATAGGAATATTATGTTCTAATCTTTCTACATCGGGCGCTTTCAAAGTTTTAGAACATAGCTCCTTAAAAAAATCACCTAATTCGTATAAAACCTCATTCACTTCCTTCGTCAAATAACCTCGAATGCCAGCTGGAATCAACCTTTGGAGCAAGACATGACAATCGTGTGATTTCAAGCCAGATATATTATTTTCCTTAACACATCTCGAGATATTTGAAGCAAAACCATCAGGATACTTGATAGACTTTAGAAACTCATAAAATTCTTTTCTTTCACTCGTTGATAGTGTGAAAATTGCTGGTGGCTTTATCAGTTTGTTGTCCCGAAGTCTCACTTGCATATGTAACTCCTCTCTGATTCCCCAATCACATAAATCATGTCGTGCAACTATTGGATCCTTTGTTTTTCCTTTTATATCAAGTAGGGTTCCAAGTACATTATCACATATGTTTTTCTCAATGTGCATAACATCTAGATTATGTCTTATCAACAGTTTACTCCAGTATGGCAACTCAAAAAAAAATACTCTTTTTAACCCAATTTACTTGATTAGGCCCACGCTTCCTTTTTTTGCTCAACGTTTGGTGCTTCCCCGGTTTACCAAACATAGAATGTAAGCTATCAAGCCACCGTAATATATCATCACCAGATAGTTGTTGAGGTTGATCTCGATGATCTTCTTCCCCATCAAAGTCTTTCTTATTTTTACGAAATAGATGTTTCTTGGGTAAAAATCGGCGATGACCCATATAACAAGTCTTTGTTCTCAATTGCCTCGAATCAGTTTCACCAAAACAACTTGGACAAGCATTATGACCCATCGTCACCCAACCGGACAGAGCACTATACCCTGGAAAGTCACTAATCGTCCATAGTACAGCAGCATGCATTTGAAAATTTGTTTTGCTGTACATATCATATGTTTCAACACCTATATCCCACAACTCCTTTAACTCTTCTATTAGAGGTCTCATATATACATCAATGTTCTTTCCTGGAGAAGTTGGCCCTGGGATAAGTAATGACATCATAAGAAATGGAGCACGCATGCAGTCATAAGGTGGTAAATTGTAGACAGCACGCATGCAGTCATAAGGTGGTAAATTGTAGACAGCAAGTATGACAGGCCACATGCTATATGAATTGCCCAAGTTTGACCACGGAGTAAATCCATCAGATGCCAATCCCAATCTTACATTGCGTGGATCAGATGCAAAGTGGGGAAATTGATTATCAAAATGTTTCCATGCTAATGAATCAGCTGGATGTCTTGAGACACCTTCTTCATCTACACGTCGTCTATCTTTATGCCATCGCATTTTTGAAGCTGTTTTGTTAGACATAAACAGTCTTTGCAGCCTTGGCTTCAAGGGAAAGTATCGTAATCTCTTATGAGGAACCTTTTTGCTCTTTCTATCACTATTCTTCCATCTTGATTCTTTACAAATTGGACAACTTTCTTCATTCTCATTCTCTTTCCAGTATAAAACACAATCATTCTTGCAAGCATCAATCTCTTCATACCCCAACCCTATTTCTACAAGTAACTTTTTGGCTCCATAAAGTGATGCTGGTAACGTCTCACCTTCAGGTAAAATATCCTTCAAAAGCTCAAGCAACATATTGAAAGATTTATTACTCCATTTGCATAAAACCTTGAGATGTAGCAATTTAACAATAACAAATAGTAATGACATCTTGCAACCTGGATATAATTCACATTGTGCTGCTTCCAATAGCTTATGAAATTCTTCCGTTTCTTCTTCATAATCACCGTTTAAATTTCGAGATTCTCTGATTTCATCTAACAACTCATCTAAATCATCTTCCTCGAAAAAATTGCTATTGTCCATCTCATTCTCATCAAAATCATTTCCTAGATGATCCTCAACATTGTCAACTGTAGAGTTCGATTCCCCATGATATATCCAATCTACATATGCATGGGAAAATCCTTTGATATGCAAGTGGTTTTTTACTTCAGCTCTTGTTTTATAACATGCATTGTTGCATTTAACACATGGACATCGAATTAAGTTACCAGACCCCTTTGCATTTTCCATAGCAAAGTCAAGGAATGACTTGACACCCTTTCTGTATGAGCTAGAAAATTTATTTGTATCTCTAATCCAAGTTTTGTCCATTGATACGTACCTGCAAAATGAGTGGTAATAAACATTGAGTATTTCTTAACAGATTTACAAAGTAAAACTTTATTCTACAATAACCTCACTGACTTGAAAATAAGTTGTATGAGAAACACAAATATAAGTGATGAAATTTGAAGCAATAACCTCATTGACTTGAAAATAAGTTGTATGGGAAACATTAAAGCAAGTGGTGAAATTTGAAGCAATAACCTCATTGATTCGAAAATAAGTTTTATAAGAAACAAATAAACAAGTGATGAAATATAGAACATAAGAACTCATGTCACACTGCTTATTTGTCCAACGGGTACAAGAGGTTTCTTGTGCAAAATAAGTACAGGATATCATAACAGACATTTAAAGGAAAAACAAAAACATGATCAGATAACTAACTTAAAATAGCAAATGGGGTCAAGTTACAACATTTTGAAGGCAGAAAATAACCTACTAACCTTTGATAAGCTCCTACAGATGTGTTTTGAGACGATGTTGCAAAATAAGATAAATTGCTTGTAACCAATTCCTGATCAGCAGCAGTGCTACCTACCTGGAGAAAAAAAACCAATATTTGATATCTACTTCAAAAGTATCATAACAAAGAAGCCGACAAATCAAACCATCAGACAATAACATCCTATGCTCTTTCATTACATCTTCTATTCCTTTTTGTACAACAAAATTAAAGGTCTTGAAAAAACAGAGAATGCTTCTCCCTAAACAAAGTGAAGACTACAGGACAAATATACTCTTAATTCAGACACAAAAGGTGAAGAAAATGGTAGAATTATATACACTTGTACTTGCCCTAATACTCTACACTTCTCAATCCTTTATCTTTAGCTCAGAGTTAATTAGATTATCAAATAAATGGTTGGCATTCAGCATATATAACATGCTTACAACATACTATAGAGCAAAAAGTACATATAACAACCACAAGGCTTCAATCTTGCAAAAGAAATACTTTTGTTTGGGGGGGGGGGGGGGGGGGGGAACATAAATACATATTAAATTAGAACAAGATTATCTTGCCCAAATACCGGAAAACACTTAAAGTAATGCAGTAGCTAAAAACGTAAACCTTACTAAGACCTGTTAAAAAAGATAGAGTTTACTAGCTTTATTCTTCGTGGCTTGAAATCTCACCAATCCCAATTCTGGCCCCCAAATACCAAAGACCTGAGATGATAAAAAGAACTAGAGTAAGAAAATATATATGCACAAAAATTGTAAAAGAAACGAAGAGGGGTGTTGAGTATTGTCTGCCGTAGGGTTGAGTCTTGTGAAATTTAATTTGATGTTTCCCAAGTAACAATCATTCATACTGGAAAGACAATATCAAATCAAAAAGGTTTTTCTTATCAAATGAAAAACTAGACATAAGCAATTTAAAGAAAAACCAAAAATATAAAACTGTAAACTCATCTCTTTTATAAAATTGAGGTCTAACGTGATTCCACTTCTTTTAATTGAATCCCTATATCCTCAAACCAAATTGCAGCAAACCAATTCATCAATGAAGTCTAAAAAATGGTGATTAATCAGGAAAAACAACAGAAGAAAAAAAGTGCTACATACGTTTTTTCCTGCGGTAGGGTTAGGAATCTCACCGGTCAATTCCCGTTTTTAGCCTGAAATCCAAAGATCTGAGAATGAATTGAAGAAATTATAAGTAATACAGTAGATTTACCCAAGTTTTGATCGACTTACGGAGTAGCTTCTTACCATTAATTCCGTCTGCAAAAAACTTGAAGAAAATGAGTCTGCTAGAGTTGAACGTTTGAGAGTGAGAGTGAAAGAGAATTCTTCTTATTTTCTTTGAGGGGGAATTGCACTTTACCATCCTCACTTTCATATTCTTTACAATTAGTCCTCTAAAATTAAATAGTTTCCATTGAAGCCCTAGACACATTAATTCTTTCTTTACAATTAGTTCTCTAAAATTAAATAGTTTCCATTTAAGCCCTAGACACATTAATTCTAAATAAGTATTTGTTAATTAATTTTCAAAATAATAAATTGTTTAGGTTAAAAATGTAATTATTTTGACAGATTTAATTACTAGTACTAAAATGTCAAAACGTATTTAAAAGACGAAGCTAAAGTTGTCTACATAAATCAGATAATGAGGGTGTCGGGAATCATTGGAATTCATGTACAAACTCTATCGCGACTAAACTAAAGGCAAATTATGGTCCGTTTCGTTTTTGACAAATTAGTAGACTAATTTCATCAGAAAATGAGCAATACGCTTTGATATTTTAAATAATTATTGATTTAGTAATTTCTTTTACATCAAACTTAGAATTGCATTATTCTTGTTGGAGTGTGTTCCATGAGTTTAAAGATTTAATTTCGGATGTGATTCGTTTTTTTTAACTAGTTTATTGAGATTTTATTTATTTATTTCCATCTTCATGCTATATATATCCATGTATACACTAAAAGACAATAGGATGGTTATTGAATAAAGTTTATCAAAGTTTTCTTAATTTATCGTCTAATTCTCGAGTTTATGTGAAATTAACATAGTTTTACTCTTTATGTTGTTCTCAATTCTTATTATAAGTTTCCGCTACGTCTAATGACACATACAATATCTTTTTGCCCAGAATTCAACTATTATTGTGATTGGACAAACTTTGTGCAATTTGTATCAATAAGTTTTAGAATCTCATTTTCCAAAATTACTTACATTTCATTTTCAAATCCATAAATTCGAGAAAATGAGAAAAAATAAGGATTAGTTTAATGAAATGCTTTCATAATTATGTAATAATTAAGGTATGCATCTTGTATATACATGTGTCCACTGTCGATTGATCAATCATCATTTAGTAAATTTAAAAATATAAAAAAGAAAACAAAATGTGAACTTGATATTAGATATTTGCATCACGTACAAGTTTTCATATGTGAGACTAAAACGTTTCTTTTCCTCATTATCAGCTAGACTTTGTTTTTATTGTTCTTTTGTTTTTGGGTTGGTATCTATAACTTTGAAAGTTATCTGGGGTTTTTATACGATATTGTACAAACACAAAATATTTGGAAATCACTCTTAATTTATAACAAATTTTGATTAACAGTTTGCTAATTTCATTTTGTGGAATAAGAATTCTATTAATTTCATCACACCGTCTACTGACAATTATTAGTAACGGTAATTTATAATTTGAGAAATTATTTCCTTCTGAAATGGAATATTTCTGATAACAACATTTTAATTTTACCGTATATCTTGAATTGTAATGATAATTATACATTAAATTGGTAAGTAGAACTAAACAACATTATAAGAGTCTCATATATATATTTCTTATTAATTAAAGTAGCAATAAACAAAATAATTTGCTAATGTATTAAGTTTCATAGAGGCAATTGATTAATAAATATTATGCATTAACCTTTATTTATAAGGTATTTATTATAATTAATACTTCATTAAAAAGGGTGTAGTTTAGGTGCTCTAGTGACAACTTTCTAAATTGTCACATATAGCTAAAAAGGAATTGAGAGGGAAAATTAACACATGGAGGGAAATTAACGCATGGAGGGAAATTTGCCGCCATTTTTTTGCTGTGACGAAAACAGAATCGTCACTTAAAGAGTTACTTCTTGCGACGAAATTATTTTCGCCATAATAGAACTGTTTTTTGCGACTACTTTTATCTTCGTCACATAAAGTCGTCACAAAAATTTTGCCGCCCCGGGTGAAAACTTACCGCCATTTCTATTGTGACGAATTGCCAAATTTCGTCGCATGAGAGTAAGCTATTGTGACGCAACTACATATCGCCACATAAACTTGAATTTGTGATGGCGAAACTAAATATCGTTGCTCCAGGTCAGGTTTATGTGACGATTTGCTTTTTCGTCATAAAAAATTGTCACATAAAATATTTTTTTTTGTAGTGAAGGGTATGTTTGTTCTTTAGTTGATTGCAAGAATCACCTTATATTATTTTTAAGGCCAATTGCAGCAAACTCCCAATCTATGGGGTTTGTAGCACTTTGCCCCTAACCTACAAAAATGTGCGAAATGCTCTCTAATTTATTAATTTTTGTGAGATTTACCCTCGATGTCAAATTTGACGGGCAAAGATTTAAACATGTGTCCAAAATGAACGGGTGATCAACGACTCAGGGGGCAAATCGCACAAAACTCAATAGATTAGGCAGCATTCCGCACATTTTCATAAGTTAGGGGCAATGTACAACAAACCCCATAGGTTGGGGGTTTGCTGCAATTAATCATATTTTTAATTTATTCATTGTCGTAAATCAACTATCTACTATTATGTACGTACACGAATACGAATACAAACACAGATACGTGGACACGTATCCGACACAATACAAATGTAGCGATGCAAATCTTTGAAAATTACAAGATACGACAGGTAAAGGCACATCTATATTTTTTTATTGGGATAAAAGCATTAAACTCCCTATACTATACCCCCTGTTTGACAGGGGGCAAAGTGCAACAGGGTGTTTAGTGCTTTTATCCTTTTTTATATTAAAAATATATAATATCTTCAAAATGTACGTAGATAAATAACATTCATAAGTCTAATTACAATTTCAAACCAAATATATTTAAATTCAAAACTAAGTAATCAACTAACTAAGTCCAAACAAAGTACTCATTCAAAATTTAAGTTTTAATTACAAGTATTAAACATAAATATAGGGAAAAGTACAAATCAATTAAAGTGCTACACAATACTCAAGTAAGTTTTTCGATTGATCAAGTGAGATTTGCAATATTCAAAATTTAAACAAGTAGCAAATTAATTTAAACAAGTAGCAAATTAATTAGAAGGAGGTCTCGTGAGTTTTTTTTTTCAAACCATAGGAAGTTGTATTCTTTTTACCCCATAAATTCTCGAGTTTATTATTTAGAAATTATGAAATGTGTCCTAGATTTATATTTCGAAGGAGATTAAAAAGGAAAAAAGAAATGTCTTACCGATGCAGAGAGAAACAAGGGCTTTTCCGAAGAGATAACATTGTGATACTAAAATGGAAGAACATAATTAATTATACTTTTTTAGATTATTCGTTTAACATTAAGATTGGGTGGTAGCGTCTCAAACAAGATGGTTGTGGCTTTGCAACGAAATTCTAAGTTTAGAGGCGAGTTAAATGCAAAAACTACCCCTGTGTAATCTCTAATTGGCAGAAAACTCCTTTGTGTAATTTTAATTGGCAAAACCCTCCATGTGTTATTTGGTCAAAGGCACAAAACCCCCTAGAACCCTAAAGTGTGTCACACGCGCCTTGTACGAAGCTAAGAATAAATTTATCGAGCTGCAATGACAACTTTGCCCTCAATTTATCTTAAAAATGTTATCAAAACAATGTAAAAGACAAAGAACTTTAAGCATCAACGTGATCTTACTCATAGAAATAGTGAGCGACGAAAGACGAAAAAATTGCGAATTGTGGTGACATCATCTTACCATCATCGACAGGCACCAGAGATTCAAATCTCATGGAGCCCAAATCAATTTACTCAGGATAATCAATTGGTTATAAATTCGGGGCCGGCCTTAGCAGAAACGCAAGAATTGATACGATAGTTAACACATAAAAACGATCCCGCGTTTCCTATGAATTCAAGGTTGGAAATACAATGGATCAAATTATAACACAAGATGTGTCATTGAAGGACATCAACCCCATCTTCTACGAGAGTAAAGTGAAACCAAAAGATGTTCAAATTAATGAGAGTAGCACGATGGAGGAAAGATCCAAAATTAGGGTTCATGAACCCACCGAGAGTGATCCATTTAAATCCATTGATTTCTCGGAGGAGATGGAAGACATTGTGAGCGAACAATGGAAACCTACAATTCTTATACGAATATTGGGAAAATCATAATATTATCCGAATTTGGTTAACAAGCTCAAGCGCTTTGGGGATTAACAGTTGGCAGTGAGTTTGTCGACTTAGGGTTTGGGTGCTATTGTCTCAAAGGCATCACAAACACTCAACGAGAATGGATTCTAACTCCAGGGCCATGGCAGATTGCGGGAAACTTCCTTTCCATCCGCAAATGGACGCCAGATTTTAGAGCAGATAACGACAATATTGATCACGCCATAACGTGAGTTACAGTCCTAAACCTCCCCGTTGAGATGTTTCGTGGATCTGTTATTCAAACAATAGCGAGTTGCATAGGGGACCCGATAAAAATTGATGGCAATACGTTTACAGCTACACGTGGTGAATTTGCCCGACTTTGCGTCCAAGTCCCCACAAATAAACCGCTGGAGAGAGGAACACGAATTGATGGAAATCAAGAGTTCAAGTTAGATTAGGAGTTTAATTATTGTTTTCTAGTATAGTTAGTAGTCTTATTTATTTTCTTATTATTTATTTCATAGTTATCTTGTTTAAGAGTTTTAGTTTTGGTAGGTTTTATTTGCTTACCCTATATATAATGGCTAAGTCTTATTGTTGAAGACACGTTTTTGATGATTATATTATTTTGCTGATTGCAAGGTTTTCTCTCTAAAATTCTGTCTTTCTCTTCTTGCTACTCTAATTCTTGTTCTTATTGTGTCTCTAATCCTCTGAAGTCTAGTTCTTCTACTATGTCTCTCCTAATCTCCTTTTATAATATCCCGATCTCTATCACGAATTAGAGGGCAACTCTATCAAATCACATATGAAAATCTGCCGTCTTTATGCTATAAGTGTGGTAAAGTGGGCCATGCAGAAAAAGAATGCATGGAGCCGCATCCAACACCTACGGATCACATGAATGAGAACAATCCGGTTGTTGTAGAACCATTGATGAATAAAGAAACGGAGCCGGTGAATTGGTTGATGGAGAAAGTTAAGAATAAAGAGTTTGACGAGTGGATGGAGGTTCCCTGTCGAAGGAGGACTTTCGATAATCAACAGAAAGATTTGCCTAAGTCCTAGGGGAAAGGTAAGCTAGATGATATGAAAGGGAATTCTACTAATAGTAGGAAACAATATTTTTCTCCTCCTCAAACTCTTAAAGTGAATAAATTTCACCTGGGGAAAGATGCAGATATTCCCGAAAGTTCGTCGGAGAAAAGGATTCTCCCAAAATCTTTCTCTATCCTTAAAAAGCCAAGTTCAAAAAATAAACAAACAGGGGCTGTGAATATCGCAAAGGGGCGGAAAAACAATTTGAAGGAGGGGAACACAAATAACTCGTTCTCGGCTTTGGTAAGCGATATAGCTATTGAGTTAACCCCAGATCACCCGTCACTGACTTCGGGCGATTCAAACACCCTCTGAAAACATGAAGCAGGAGGACAACCTAAATTTGGTGATGGAGACGGGGTGCTAATAACACAAATTTCGAATCAGTTTTGATATTTTCACAAGGTGTACCACAGGTTCGTTGGACCTTCGAAGATATTACTAATAGAACCCCGGGACATTCATGTAACAGCCCGAAAATTCTAACCTAAAAGAACAATAGTTGAACAACTAAACTACTTAAACATGGGACTAAAATATCTAATTGTTGAAGAAATGACATGATAACTAAGAGTTATACTAACAAATACAAAAGAATTCTCAAATACATTACTCTAATCTAGAATGTTAACTCTACATTTCAATCTAGACTCTCCCACACACCATAATTCCTGAGGTCCTGTCCTGAAAGTCACGTAAATCTGAAAGGAAGGAAGGCATAAAACTATGAGATAAAAATCTCAGTGAGTGTCCATGAGTGTGTGTAGATCATGCTTTTATTGATAAAATCTTTATTTTGAAAAGATTTGAAACAGGAAAGCAAGACGTAACATGCAGTCATAACTCTGGAAAATGCAGGTAATTTAACTTAAAACAACTTTACAGAAACTTTAGTCACTTATGATGATGAACATCCCCGTTTATTTGCTCATGTAGACCACCCTTACAACCCTTTCCAGAATAATTTCCTTATCGCCCAGTGTAAGGAGCGACCTTACAATCAGACAGAAGCACATGACATGGTTCATGTGTAAAACCTACGACCCAACAAAGATAACAACGACCTCCCGTTGTATCTAAGAGGGAATGGGCCATGGAGGCATGAGACTCGACCGGCGAGCCCTCTGCTGCCCGGTCTTACCCCAAGCACACCCAAGTCAAAGTTGGATCCAACTAACTGAACATAACGAAACAAAACAGAATAGACGAGACATTATCATCATAAGTGAAGCAAATACTTTTCAGAAACTTTAACGTGTCACGTGCTTTAACAAAACAGTTGAGTGACTAATACATACATATTACAGTCGTACATAGATATTCATGCATCCTTCGAGTTTTTCAAAAGTATAAGTTGTAAACACTCACTTGAACTCCAATTGCAAAGATGACATGATACACCAAGGTTAAGCCGATCTACCTATTGGTCAAGTAAAATATTAACCTCAAAAGAACTGAACTAGACTCTAATATCATCAAAGCAGAATTCAAATAATGATTAATAATCTTAACTTACTTAACTTTAAAATATATAAATATTATAGATGCATTTTGGTTATTCTATTAATTATTCATGCATACATGCTACAACCTAGTATATATATACACACATACACACGCAACACAACACAACACGTTCATGAGGCTCACTTCAAAATAATTATTACGAAATAACATAAAATATAATTCATCATGCACATACGTGAAGTCTCAATATCATAAAGTGTATAATACTTCTTTCTTGTTTTACTTCTAATATTCTATTCTGTTTCAAAGCATGGAGATTTCAAACCTAAGAGGGTATATAATGATCTGCTTATTTATGTCGAAGTACTGCAAATTAGCTCCTTGATCGATTTTCTTTGTAATTAGTTTTCTTTGCAAGAAGTATGCATAAGAATTTGGTCCACGCTATAAATTTTATATTATATACTATCATTAATATTGTAAAGAAAAGACACAAACACATTCAAAAACCTACAGCATAACAATAAATAGCTATAAATATCAGTCAACTTGTGAGCACAATTAAAAATCTTGCCTTTTTATAAATCACCACAAGACATGTATGCAACAACTTAAAAGTAATATAAGAATAAGAAGGACTTAAAGAACGGAAAATTACCAACGGTATGCAGCAATAAGCAGGAAGAAACGGAGCTTGGGAATAAAAAGAAAATGAAAGGGAACATAAAAGGGGTAATGAGGCTGTTTCCCTACTTGAAAACTCTTATTCCTTAAATACCTAATTATTAAAGAGTGATGAAGTAAATATCGTACGAGGTGGTCAATTACATTAAATATCGAATTAGAGGTGAGCTAAGACAATTACTCGACTGAACGAGGGCTAGGGTCGTACATCGAAGAAGTTCGAGCCCTGCGAATCACAGCTCTTGTTCCTGCATGGGAGAAGGGCTCGAACCCTGCGGAAACCTCGAGCTCGTGTGTAAGCTAGAAATCGAGCCTTGAAGCCTACGAGCCTCGATGGTACGAGCTTAGTATATTTACGTTCGGAACGAGGTCCATATACGAGGGCAACGAGGTCTGACTGAACGAAGAGGAACTAACAAGAAAACTCTATGATAGTCGTTATCTCAAGTCATAAATACGGAGGAGCTTAGTGTGAAGCAGATAGCACAGAAGTTATGGAGATCACATGGCTACGAGGGTCGAACCAGCTGACGAGGCACCCTCGTGGGGTCATAAATACCCTGTCGGACGTGACACCTGTCTCGCCTTTAAATGCCTTGTCGGGCGTAACACATGGCAGCAAAGTGCCACCTACGCAGTTTTACCCATCTATAAATACCTCTCAACCGGCAGAAGTAGGAGGCTAATGCGAAAACAGTGAGAACAACCCCTATCAAGCACGAACGACCCCTAATCTGAACTGAGTACTCATCCCAGCTGCTTACGAGGTGCGCTTCGTACACAGCCTTCGAGCCCAGGAAGCGAGTGTTTCGAGCTTTAATCTAATTGTACGAGGGCTTAATCCGTGTTTACCACTTTCCTTATCAAATTGGCGCCGTCTGTGGGAACACTTGTTTTCCTTAGAGGTGGCCGAAGTGAAAGAAGAGGTATATTCAGTTCAGATTGTGCAGGTTGACAGACACCGAGTCAGGAAATATACGAGTGAGTTGTAATCCTTTGTCATGGCTACGAGTGATCAACAGGCGAATTCCGAGGAGAGAGTGCAAGATGTGAACATGGAGGAACATGGAGAGGGTGGGAGTTCGGAGGAGCATGCGCCCACTACGGTTATTAATATCACACGGGAAGCGTTGGAGAGTATAATTGAGAATGCGGTCCAGTAAAGAGCACGACGAGCTTGGGAAGAGGAGCTAGAGGTTCGACGACGCGATAGGCCGGTGTCGAACCCGAGAGGATATATTCCCCACAGGAGGAGGGGAACGGTTTCAGCCCCACTTTCAATAGAGGCGGAAACGGATTCGGATTCTGGGAGTACTACCAAACATGACAGTTTGCGAGGTCGTAGAGAGCGTACGAGGGGACGGCCTGACCTTCGAACTGCCCGAAACCCAGCGACGAACAGTAGAACAATGCCCGTGCACCCACCTCGTTTGACTCAGATTGTGGAGGTACCGTTGGAGGGAGTTGTTGCGGATTTGAAAAGGCAGTTGCAGGAGATTCGGGGTGAGATTCATCCACCAAACGAACTTGTTATCACAAGGAGTCCGTTCACTTCGGAGGTAGCCTCGTACCAGGTTACTTCCGGGATGAGACCTTCGTCGTTACCCATGTACTCGGGGGAGAAGAGCGAGAAAGACCCTCTAGACCATGTGCGCCAGTTCGTGGGCGACATGGACCCCGTATCGGCGGCGGATCCGGCCATGTGTAAGCTCTTCCGCACAACTCTTACGGGACGAGCCCAGTCCTGGTTTGCTCAGCTCCCAGCAGGGTCGATAGCAAACTTTGCTTAGCTCATTTAAGCCTTCGTGTATCAGTTCGCGTGTAACATGAGGTACCTGAAGTTAACCTCGTATCTTTTCTCCATCGTGCAGGGTGAAAAAGAGGGGTTGAGAGAATATATGCAGAGGTTTGCAGAAGCCGTAGGGGAGGCACCACAGGTGTATCCCGAGTTGTTATCAGATATTTTGACGCACAGGTCGCGAGATGGCGCGTTTGCGGACTCGTTGTACAGGGATCCGGCTAAGAACCTTAACGATCTTATGCATCAGGCGGAATAATACATAATACGAGAGGAAGCAAAGAACGCGAAGAGAACGATATAGGTGGAAGTGAAATCCGAGCCTCACGGGGCTTCGGGTAGTGGGGATCGAAGTGGTGGAGACCGTGGTCCTGGTGGGCCTCGGAGGGATTTTCGACCTCACTCTCATGAGGGTAGATTTCCGGTTCGGCGGAAACTGAATGTCACCCCATTGTCGGTGAATGCAACGGAGATTTTGAAAGTGATGGCAATTACGAAGGAGGATTTGATGTTACAGTGGCCGCGGCAGACGGCGAAACCGGAGAAGTTGAGATCTAGGGGAAAGTATTGTCAGTTTCATCGGGCGTGGGGATATCTTACGGTAGCATGTGATAGGCTCAAGGAGGAAATTGAGCGGTTATTGTCCTTGGGGTACTTACAGGAGTATGTGGCGAAGCCCGAGGTTTAGCCTCGTAATGAGCCACCAAAGCTTCCACTGGTCGAACCTTCGACGGTTCCGAAGGTCGAGCCAGAGTTAGCGCTACCTCCTCATCCTATACATCTGCAGGCTTACCTTGATAATCGCCCTACGGGTAGAAGAATCGACGTTATTGAGGGAGGAACAGTGGCTAGCTCCTCGTATCATACGCGAAAGAGGTTTGTTCGGGAAGCTAGAACCAAGAAAAATAGGGAGAACAGAAAAGAGGTTATGTTCGGGGGACGGATGGTTGTGTGTACACCACAGATTTTCTTCGATGACAAAGATTTTGAGGGGATAGTGCATCCCCATGAGGATCCGATAGTGATCGAGGCGGTCGTATTTGGGATGGACGTTCAGAGAATCCTTATCGACACGGGCAGTGCGGTGAATATGATGTTCTATACGACGTATACGGAGCTGGGGCTCGATATCACACAGACTGAGCCGTCGCATGTGCCGCTTGTGGGGTTCTCGGGGGAGCGTCGCAATGCGAAGGGATCGATTACTTTACCGATGACCTGGGGGCAGGAAGAGAGAAGACGAACTGAGTGGACCAAATTCCACATCGTGGACACTCCGTTCCGCACTTACAACATCATCTGTGGACAACCAGCCCTTTGGGTCTTCAAGGCTGTACCTTCAACAATCCATTTGAAGGTAAAATTCCCTACTTTTTATGGCATCGGAGAAGTGTGTGGAAGCCAAGTACGAGGAGGCGAAAATTCAAGCGGCGGGACAAACAAAGTTAGTGGAGGTAGACAAGGAGGAGTCATCTCGGAAAGTGCGAATGGGTGTGGAGATGAATCCCGAGGTGGAGGAAGGGGTGTTGATGGTGCTGAAAGATCACGTGGGTCGGTTTGCATGGCCAGGGCAAGAACCGGGTAGGATTGATCCGGCGATTTGCTGCCACAAACTCAATGTACGGCCCGAGGCCAGACCGATCAAATAGAGGAAGAGGTGTATGGGAGAGGAGCGTCGTGTGATTGTACGGGATGAGGTTCGTCGACTATTGAGCCTTGACCAGATAAAGGAGGTGCTCTATCCAGCATGGTTATCCAATGTGGTGCTGGTGCCGAAGACGGAAGGAAGGTGGCGTATGTGCACGGACTTCACCGACCTTAACGAGGCGTGTCCGAAGGACTGTTACCCTTTACCCAGGATCGATCAACTGGTTGATTCGACGGCTGGTTGCGAACTGATGTCGACGATGGATGAGGACCAGGGGTATAATCAGATTTGCATGGCGGAGGAGGATATAGAGAAGACGAGCTTCATCACCGAGGGCGGGGTCTTCTGCTACAAGGTCATGCCCTTCGGTTTGAAATATGGGGGAGCTACGTATCAGCGGTTGGTGAATAGGATGTTCGCAGATCTTATCGGGAATACGATAGAAGTGTATGTGGATGACATGATTGTCAAAAGTAAGAAAGCTGATGATCATCCTCGTGATCTTCGAAGGGCAATGGAGATCATGGCGCATTTAGGTATGAAAATTAATCCGAGGAAGTGCTCGTTTGGCATAACGGGGGGGGGGGGGGGAGTTTTTAGGCTATATGGTTACGCAGAGGGGAATCGAGGCTAATCCTGAAAAAATAAAAGCGGTGATGGATATGCCTGCACCGAAGGACCTGGGGGATATTCAGAAATTGTGCGGCAGAATGGCCGCCCTCAACAGGTTTATTTCGAGGTCAGCGGAACGAGGTCTACCATTTTTTAAGACCTTGCGCACCATCAAGGGCTTCGTGTGGGACGAGGCGTGTCAAAAAGCGTTCGACGACTTGAAAACGTACCTGTCGAACCCTCCGCTACTGGTCAAGCCAGTGCCGAAGGAACGCCTTTTCGTATATCTTTCGGTGGGGTTTGAATCTGTCAGTGCTGTCCTTGTACGAGCTGAGCAGAGGGACTATCAGCCATCTACTATGTTGGAAAGACGTTACGAGGGGCCGAGGTACGGTACTCACAGGTCGAGAAGCTGGCTTATGCCTTGATTATAGCAGTTCAGAAGTTGCGGCCGTATTTCTTGGCGCATCCTGTTTCCATTCTAACCAAGCATCCCCTTCATTCGATCTTGAATCAGCCGGAGGTTTCGGGGCGCATGGTGAAGTGGGTAGTGGAGTTAGGGGAGTACGACATTACGTACATGCCTCGGCTAGCGATAAAGACATGTGTTGGCGGATTTTATTCCCGAGATGAATGATGGTGCGGGAGAGGCTCGAAAGGAGAAGGTCGTATGGAAGGTGTTCGTCGATGGGTCAGTGTCGTTGGATGGGGGAGGAGTAGGAGTCCTAATGAAAAACGACGAGGGGGAGGATTTACGTTTTGCTGTCAAGCTACAGTTTAAGGTATCAAAGAGCGAGACGGAGTACGAGGCCTTACTAGTGGGAATGAGGCTCGCTAGGGAGGGTCAGCTGTTGCGATTGCGGGTGCGTAGTGATTCACAGTTAGTGGTACAACATGTGTTAGGTGCATACGAGGCTCGGGAGACGAGGATGAAAGAATATCTGAAGATTTTCAGCTATTCGAACTCGTCCAGATTCCAAGGGAAGAGAACGGGGAGGCAGATATGTTAGCAAAGATGGCAGGTTCTATGACTTTGATCGGTACTCGGAAGGTGACATTTGTGGTTGCGGAGAGGTCGGAAAAGGAAGTCGAAGTTGAGAAGATGGTGGTGACCGTGGAGGAAGAGTTGAGGGACTGGATGTACGAGATTAAGCGATACCTTCGAACGCCGGAGCAGTTCGAACCCGGGGGCACGACGGTTAGCTTAGCACGAAGGGCGGCAAGGTATTTTCTGCAGGATAGGGAGCTCTACAAGTGGGCGTTTTCTCAGCCCTTCTTACGATGTTTAGCAAAAAAAGAGGCAGAACAAGTGCTGAAGGAGATGCACGAGGGTAGCTGCGGGAACCATTCGGGGGGAGAAGTTTGGCACAGAAGGTCGTAAGGCAAGGCTACTTCTGGCCGACGATGGTGAAGGACGCAGAAGGGTATGCATGAAGTTGTTTCCAGTGCCAGAGCCATGCCCGAACAATTCATACCCCTGCAGCAGCAAGGGAACCGAATCAGATTCCTTTACCGTTCGACAAATGGGGGATAGAGATCGTAGGCCCGTTGGTGAAGGATAAGAACCAGAAGAAGTTCCTTCTAGTGGCGGTCGATTATTTTACGAAGTGGGTAGAGGCGGAGCCATTGGCAAGGATAACGTGTGGAGTAGTTATCAACTTCTTGTGGCGTAACATTCTGTGCAGGTTCGGGGTGCCGAGGGTGCTGGTCAGCGATAACGGTTTGCAGTTTTGGGGGGAACAATTGGGAGATTGGTGTACGAAATGGGGGATACAACAACGATTTACGGCAGTTGGACATCCCCAAGCTAACGGACAGGCAGAGGTTACCAATCAAACTCTGCTACAGATGCTCGAAGCCAGGCTTGATCAGCATAAGAGTAAGTGGGTGCAGGAGATTCCGGGGGTATTATGGGCATACAGAACCACGTCAAGAAGTGCAATGGGGGAGATGCCCTTCAGCCTAGCGTACGGGCACCAGGCAGTTGTTCCGGCCAAAATAGTGCAGTACAGTTGGAGGATGCAGAAATACGAGGAGGTAGAAAATCCGGGGAACCTCGCGGTGGAGTTAGACTTGTTGCAGGAGAAGAGGGATAGAGCGACGATACGATCCGAGAGCTACAAGGCGCAGATGGCAGGATATTATAACAAGAAAGTTAGAGAGTGCAGATACCGGGTGGGAGATTTGGTGTTGCGAAGGATCAAGCCGTCGAAGGTGCTACGCAAACTAGACGCTAAGAGGGAAGGGCCGTTTAAGGTTCGACGCATCATAGGCACGACCACTTATCAACTTCAGGACATGGAGGGACGTGATTACCCTCGATCGTGGAATGCCTATAACCTTCGTAAGATCTATCCATGATCAGGGCACGAGGCAGAAAAAGCGGGTGGAGTACGTTGTGTAGAAAAATTTTTATATAGTGTAGTTTTCTTTTGCAACTTTCGTGTAAATACAGTACGAAGAGTGTGTTGGCACTCGTGTAACATGGTTGTAATTAGGGCTCGTGTAAACTCAATAAGATACGAGACTTGTTTATTTAACTGTACTAGGCCCTCTAACGAGGTGCCTCCACCTTCATTGGCGCAAATCCTCATTAAACCTTGGCTCAAACCCAAGTACGAGGTACACCGCCATCACTGGCACAAATCCTCATTAAGTCTTGGTCCTGCAGGGTCGAGCACAAGGTACACCGCCATCATTGGCGCAAACCCTTGTTAAATCTCGGCTCTAGCCCGAGTACGAGGTACTTGCCCTCATGGGCACAAATCCTCAGTAAGTCTCGGCCCTGAAGGGTCGAGCACGAGGTACACCGCCATCTTTGACGCAAGCCCTCGTTGAATGTCACGAGGTACACTCTGGACTTAGGCTTCGTAATCGCTCTGTTATACGTCGTTCTGTCAAGGGTTAATTATTACTCCAAGTCACTTAGATATACATGTGTTGTTGGTTCGTGGAGTTGGGGGGTTTCGAAGCCTTGGAAGCTTAAGTTTTGCGTAAAAAGACAGTACGACAGGTCAGAAAATACAAAGACAAATCAATCGAGCTTCATTAACGAAGGCATAGTACGAAGATAAAGCATTTGAGTTTCATTAACAAAAGCATACAAGCGTTAAAGATTGAAAACTCGGATAAGTTCATGACAAAATATGCTGATACAAAATACGACCTATAAGGTCTAAATAAAGCGTACGACCTACAAGTTCAAAAAACAACAACCTGAAGAACAAGAAGGGCAAACGGGGACCGGTCAGGGGTTTGGCAGAGGTTGTGACCCGGCAGCGCCCGAGCCAGAAGGAGTCGTCGGAGGACTACGAGTCATGCCCAATGAGGCCACGGTGAAGGTAGGGAGTACAACGTTCAGCTCCACAAGATGTCTAATTCCGGCCTCGTGGCCCAACTGGAATTGGTCCGCTAGAGTCTCTTTGTACTCCGTGGATTGCTTGAACTCCTCCACGGATTCGCGATGAGCAGTGGCCACTCGAGCTCTCGCATCGGCCAGTGCGGCACTCCGAGCCTCGAGGAGCTGAAGCTCGTGCTGCCGGCGCAAGCCTTGAAGCTCTTCCTCGTGCTTCAGAACTTTAGCCTCGAGCCCAGAGCGTCGGGCGACTTCGATGGCCAAGTCTTGAGCTGTCTTCTCCAAACGACCCTTCGCATCTCCGAAGTTCACAGTGGTCTGAGCCAAAAGCTCGTAGGCATCGTTGCGCTCGATAGTCAAGTCCCGAACTTTATCTTTAAGTTTCTGAACTTCAGGGCCGCCTTGTTCCAGTTCACGAACACGAGCCTCGAGCTTGGTGATTTTCCGCTCAGCGGCTTTAAGCTCTTTGCGAAGGGGACCACGGCTGGCTAGAAGCTCTTGAACTGTTTCGACTAAGTCCCTCCTCGAAGCTATGGTGTCCAGAAAGACACGAACATGCTGAAACACGATGTAACGGTTAGCGAAGTTAGCGCAAGTGAAAAGAGTTAAGTCAATAATAGAGGGTCGAAGAGGGTTTACCCGAGTTAAGTTAACAAAGGACAAGTTGTCTTGCACAGCATACGGCATCTTCTGGAGGTACTTTTCGTCCCCCTCGTCGATCAGCTCACGGAGGATCTTCTCATAGTGACCCTCGGGAGTACTCTCCTTCGAAAAGGCGGATCAAGGGCCGATAGGCCTTAATCCAGAAGGTTCCTCCTCCTCTTCCGAACTAGACGTTATGCTAGCGTCTGCCTCTTCATCCCACTCCTCTTTGATCACCTCCACCTTCCATTTACCCCTGTCGACCTGAGGTCGGTTCTCCTTCTCTTCTTCTTCTTCTTCTTCTTCTTCTTCTTCTTCTTCTTCTTCTTCTTCTTCTTCTTCTTCTTCTTCTTCTTCTTCTTCTTCCTCTTTTTCTTCCTCGTCTCTGCCTCTCTCTTCATCCTCGGGCTCGTCTCCATCACCCTCGTTTCCTTTCCCCCTTCCCTTTTCGCATCTTCAACCTCCTCGTCTTTGGCAGCCTCTTTGTCTCCCTCCTCATCCTCCTTGTCCTCGCTAATAGTAATAAGCTCGGGCTCCCTTCGTAAGGCGGAAATTGGCGCCACAGGAATGGGCACTTCGTCCACGTTGAGGAGAGGAGTCGCTGGCATGAACGCAGGAGCCATCGTAGCTGGGGCCTGAGGAATCGATGGCTTGGTCGTGGCCAGTACGAGGGACCCCTCGGCAACATCAGGTCAGAAGGAGGAGTTTTATCAGGAGTCTCGGGCAGCTCGGAGTCCAACTCTCCGTGTACTTCTTTACCTGAAAGGATGTCGGGAAGAGTGTACGAGCTGGTGGTGATGGCCGCCATCGCATCCCCTGAAAAGTATAAAGCACCTGTTCGAGTTTAAGGAAAAATAATTAAAAAAAACGAAGGATAAATGACAACTTACGGAATTCTTCGCAAAGGTGCAGTTTGTCCTGGGGATACTTCATCCTCGGCGTACCACGCTGTAAGTGTCCCATCACTAAGGCGGGGGCGACCGAGCTTGAAAACACGGAGGCACTGTACGAAATGTCGAAGAGTCCTTCCTTCGTAAGCGTCTGAAACAAGACCCTCGAGCTCGACTCGTTGGGGTCGAAGGGAAGGTCGGAGTCCATCCTCCACCAGGCAATGATCCCCCACAATTCAGCCCTCCCATCCTTCGTGCGGACATAAAAGAATTTCTCTTTCCACAGGCCCCATGAGCTCGGTTGATCGACGATGAACTTCTTACCCCGAGGAGTGAAGTAGTACATCGGCAACTATTGATGATTGAAGGAGAGCTTGAAGGCTCCGAGGAAGCGTTCGGCGGTGCAGGGCAGTCCTCGGAGGCGCGAGCACAGATAAAAGCCCGCTAACAGCTGGTAGGAGTTGGGTAGTAGTTGGCTCGGGCAGAGGCTGCAATGCGTCAACACCTCGGCAAAGAAAGGCGGAAAGAACGACCTTAGACCTGGCCTAACTTGAGCAATGTAGATCGTCACGTACCCCCTGGGGGGATAATGGGCTCGTTGGTCGCGATCGAGAATCTATGTTCAACTCCGACACGTCGAAGTTGTACTCCTGAAGGGTCGAGGTCACCATGTCGTAGGTGGCCGAGCCTTGGATAGTTTCTAGGCTCTTCTTCTCGGCTACGACCCCGCCCTTCTTTCTGCCCTCAGAGTCTACGACCCCGGCGCCAACGCTCGTATTCTCCAAATGCTTCTTGCCACCCTCAGTGCCCGTAACCTCCACCCTCGTCTTCTTCTTTCCGCCCTTAGGCTCTACGACCTCCGCCCTCGCTGATTTCTCCTTCTTCTTTCTGGTGCCCTCTAGTTCTACGGACACTGCCCTTATATCCTTCGCCTTTGTTTCCCTCCACCTTCGGGCTCAGCCGCTGTCCTTGGTTGTTTCTCCTTCCTCTGCGTCTCACCCACCGTTGTCGCCTGCATTTTCCTCTTCTTAGGGTTTTCAGTAGGCGCCGGAGCCGAAGAAGATGCAGCCGCCTTACCCTTGCCACCACCGCGAATTTTTTGTACCACGCGTTTCCTATACACACGGGGTGGGGGCGAATCAGACTCCGGCGTGATGGCGGGGATGAGAATGATATTTTGGCTATCCTCGCTGCTGGTGGCCATGGGATTTGCAGAAACAGTGACGAGAAGAAAGGGTAGTGAAGGAGTTGTGGGAAGCTTGTCGGAAAAGGGAACGGCGAACGGAGAGATTGATGGTAAGCTCTGACAAAAAACAAGACCTGTAGTAGAAAAAACGCAAAAAATCTCGCCGAAAAAAAATGGAAACGGAGAAAGAAAAAGCTGGAGTGTAGAAGGTAGCGTATTGAAGAAGAAGGAAGAACCGCGTATCTATGCACGTACGACCCCTGTCAGCCGCTTAGACAGCAAATTAGGGTTAGACGCGTGGCGGTGACGTCACTCACGACTCCCACGTCGCTGGAGGATCCACTAACGCAGCGACACGTGCCCCATTTTTTCCCGCCCAACGGTTACATCGTTCATTCGAACCGTCCCGTCAGTCGAACCGTCACTTCCTTGAATTTGCGCGGAGGCAAAAATTTGAATTTTGAATTAGGCGAACCCTTATCACGAATGGTGGCTAGTAACAGTTAAACTTGAAGGCTCGTAAAAGTTCGTAGTTTCGACCCTACAGACTCGTGAACAGGCTCGTGCTCGACCTCACGCAACTTGAGTTTCCAGTGTAGTTCATAACTACACTAGAAACTGGGGGACTTATGATGAAGTAAATATCGTACGAGGTGGTCAATTACATTAAATATCGAATTAGAGGTGAGCTAAGACAATTACTCGACTGAACGAGGGCTAGGGTCGTACGTCGAAGAAGTTCGAGCCCTGCGAATCACAGCTCTTGTTCCTGCATGGGAGAATGGCTCGAACCCTGCGGAAACCTCGAGCTCGTGTGTAAGCCAGAAATCAAGCCTTGAAGCCTACGAGCCTCGACGGTACGAGCTTAGTATATTTACATCCGGAACGAGGTCCATATACGAGGGCAACGAGGTCTGACTGAACGAAGAGGAACTAACGACAAAACTTTAAGATAGTCGTTATTTCAAGTCATAAATACGGAGGAGCTTAGTGTGAAGCAGATAGCACAGAAGTTATGGAGATCACGTGGCTACGAGGGTCAAACCAGCTGACGAGGCACCCTCGTGGGGTCATAAATGCCCTGTCGGACGTGACACCTGTCTCGCCTTTAAATGCCTTGTCGGACGTAACACCTGGCAGCAAAGTGCCACCTACGCATTTTTACCCATCTATAAATACCCCTTAACCGGCAGAAGTAGGAGGCTAATGCGAAAACAGTGAGAACGACCCCTATCAAGCACGAACGACCCCTAATCTGAACTGAGTACTCATCCCAGCTGCTTACGAGGTGCGCTTCGTACACAGCCTTCGAGCCCAGAAAGCGAGTGTTTCGAGCTTTAATCTAATTGTACGAGGGCTTAATCCGTGTTTACCAAACATTCCTTATCAAAGAGTCTACTCGGTATTTAATTCCTTTAGGAATTAAGCTTATTTATGTTTATAATAAAAGAAATGATGTTGAAGTGCGGACTCTCCCTATTCTATAACACATAAGGCTGAATTATTTATTTTAAATACAGCATCCTTCAAATTTAAAGAAAAACGTTGACTCCTAAATTCATGATGAAAAGGACATATATATACATACATATATCTATATTATTAAACTAATAGTAAAATAGTTGAAAGGGCTTTTACATAACTACCGAGACAATTTATATAATTAAAGTGTAATTGACCAAATTCTTCTAGATATTATAAAATACTAGACCCAATTTCATAAAGGTATACCACAAGTGATTCATAAATTTTTAAATTTAATTTCTGAATATATTAAAAAAAGTTCAAGGTATTACAGTTCATGTGGTAATAATCTCGCCATTGATTTGGGAATTGGAGATAAATGTGTCGAGGGTGGAAAGAGTAGAGAACATAACGAATTGTTGGTAGAGATTGCGCATGAGCAATTGGGAGGAGAACCGACAACTATACATGACCCAAGAAACGGTAAGACAACTGATGTTGTCATGGATGGGCGGGGCAATTGATAACCCCGTTCACCCAATTCACCTCCGATTTCCGTCAATGAAGATAGTTACATGGAATTGTCAAGGTGCAGGGGACGATGAGTTTAGGACTAATTTTAGAGAGTTAGTTCCAGTGCATAGTCCGGATATTGTCTTTTTGCTTGAAACACGTGTTTTTCCGGATCGAGCTCAGGAAATTGCTCCTTACCTCAATTTTTCAGATTTTTGTATGGCTCCCACTGATGGTATGGGCGGGGGGATATGGATGCTTTGGAATTCTAATTCCATCGAGGTTGAGATCAAGTCCATTGAGGACCAAGGCATACATGCGGTTGTGAGTCCAAAAAATCAAGACAAGTGGATGATCTCAGGTATTTACACTGAACCATACCAAGATGATAAGATGCGTATCTTTGACAATCTTGAGATTATGGCACGTTCGATGGATATACCTTGGCTCGTACAAGGCAATTTTAATGAAATCGGGTATGCGCATGAAAAACAAGGAGGGAGTGGCAACGTTCTTAGGAGGTGTCAAGAATTCCAACAATGGATAAGAGCTTGGAGAATGCACGACCTTGGCTTAAATGGTCCTAAATTTACATGGACGAACAAGCGGGAGGGCCAAGCTAGGATCAAGGAACGTTTAGATTACGCGTTGGCAAACAAGAGATGGGTTGATTTATTCCCTGATTTTGCCGTGTTTCATCTTCTGCGAACTCATGGGGATCATCATCCAATTCTCACTAACACCGCGGGCGAGGCCATCCACAAAAGCAAACGTCCATTTCGTTTTGAAGCCATGTGGTTTAAAAACGTGGAGTGTGAGGCGGTACTGAGGGATATTTGGGAGGAAAAAAAAGAACTACTTGAAGCAATTGACCATATTCCTGAAGTGTTGATTCCGTGGAATAAAGATCGTTTTGGCAACATTTTTTGCCAAAAATGTGAGATCATGAAACGTATTGAAGGGACACAGCGGGAGCTTTGCAGCTAGACCGTCTATTTTCTTGGAAAATTTGGAGAGGGAATTGCTTCAGGAGTAAAACGCCATCCTATAAAAAAGAGGAAATTTTTTGGCACCAAAAGTTGAGAATCAAAAGGCTTGATGAGGGCGATCGCAACACTAAGTTCTTCCATAATTCAACGATCACTAGGCGGAAAAGGAATAAAACCCTTATGCTAAAAATTGAGGGAGTGTGGGTGCAAGATCAGAAAACCCTTCAAACGCACGCGCAAATTTTTTTTCAAGGGTTGTTTACGGGTGGCGATCAACAGACGCTGTGTTTATCAATCTCAAGGTTTCAAAATTTTCTAGATTTGGAATCTACGATAAATGTTGGATAGGAGGTTACCGCGGCCGAACTAAAGTTGGCTCTATTTAGTATGCACCCGAACAAAGCGCCAGGTCCGGACGACATTCATGCAATGATCTATCAAAAATGTTGGCAATTGGATGAGCGATTCGATCTTTAGTCTTGTGGAGAAAGCTTTTCGGGATGGAGAATTTGATAAAAAAAAGTGTGTGGCGCACATCTTTGCCTTATTCCTAAGGTAAAGAATCCTTAACTCATCTCTCAGTTCCGACCGCTTTCACTTTGTAATGTTGTGTATAAATTAATTACTAAGTGCATTACATTGCGACTCAGGGATTGTATGCAACAGATTATATCCCCTACACAGTCGAGTTTTATTAAGGGCCAGAGTACACGAGATAATATCTTTGTCATGCAGGAAATACTCCACTTTTTGCGCTCCAAGAAAAAAAATAAGGTGGGTTGTATGATTCTAAAGTTAGAAGTACCTTGAGGAAACCTTTGTGGCTTTTGAATTTCTGGCGCACATCATTAATATTAATATGATTATGTTTTGCGTTTGAAATGCATCCACCAAAATCCTGTGGAATGGAGAACCTCTTGAAGAGTTTAAGCACGGCTGTGGTTTACGTCAAGGTGACCCATTATTGCCATATTTGTTTGTGCTTTGTGTTGAGCGTCATTCTTACTTGATACAAGAGGTGGTTGTGGAAGGTTCTTGGGATCCTTTAATCCCATGCCGTGATGGTCCTAAGCTCTCACACTTGTTCTTCGCTGACGACCTTATTCTCATGGGTAAGGCCAATACTAAAACCGTGAGGCGAATGAAACACACTCTTGATTTGTTCTGTAAGTCCTCGGGCCTCAAGCTGAATGTGGAGAAATCGAAAGTCTATTTTTCTAGTACAAGAGAAGCGGCGGTGAAGAGGCAAATAGGTGCGATTTTGGGTTTTGCCCCAAGCTCAAGCCTCGAAAAATATTTGGGGGCTCAGCTTGTTCATGGGCGTGTGAAGCCAGACCATTATAGGGAGGTGTTTGATAATCTGTTGGGTCGTTTTGCTGGTTGGAAGAGGAATTTATTATCGCTTGCAAGAAGAACTACTCTCATTCAATCAGTGTCGACGACGATTCCTATTCATATCATGCAGTCAAGTTGGCTTCCGGAGAAAGTTTGCAATAGAATTGATCAAATGAATCGGGATTTTCTCTGGTCGAACAACGTGGATATTAAGAAGACGCATATGGTGGGGTGGAAACAAGTTTCGCGAAAAAAGAGCAAAAATGGTCTGGGCATTCACACGACGGGTTTAAACAATGAGGCTTGTTGTAAAAAGTATGCTGGAAAATCCTACAAGACCAACAATGCATCTGGATGGACATTGTGAAGGCTAAATATCTGAAAGGGGCGCGGTTGAGTGAGTATTGTATTAAGCTGATAGTCCAACACGGAAAGGAATTGTTAAATGCATGGCGCTCATCTCGCCTTTTATCCCTTGGAAGGTTGGTAATGGAAAAAATATTTTTTACTGGTTGGAAAACATGCGCTTATGTGTGATTCCGGACATTAATCATGCGGAGTCTGGTCTTAAGCTGTCTGATTTAACCGACGAGGGGGGAAATTGGATTTTTGAAAGGATTAGCACAAACAATCCGATTGAATGGAGATATAAAATCTTGGAGTGTCGTTTCACGTTGAGGGACGCTGAAGACAAACGATTATGGAGCGAAACAACGAGTGGAGCTTTCACTTGTCAAAGTGCCCACAATGCGCTACACCGAACATACACGAACAAGCCTAACTTGGGAGCTCGGATTGACTAGGTTTGGTGCCTGCCTTGTAGCCAAAAAATAAAATTTTTTATATGGTTAGCGGTCCAGAATAGGCTGGCGATGAATCAACTGAGAAAACAGAGGAAAATGACGGAAAATTCGTCTTGTGAGATTCGACAGAGTGATGAGGACTCAGTTATTCATATCTTGAGAGATTGTAAGCACGCGACATCAATTTGGAAAACCCTTATTCCACCGTCGAAATGGACAAGTTTTATGAGCATGAATGATGGAGTTTGGTTTCGAAAAAATCTCACTCTCACGGATCATATTTGTGGTAAGTTTCAGACTACACCATGGAATATTATCTTTGCAGCAAGCATTTGGCTGACTTGGAAGGCGCGAAACTCCAGAATTTTTAGAGACATAAAGGAGCAGGTAAATGTCACAGTTTCTCAGCTTAAAGTGCTGGTGGCGGCCTTGAGTTTCATACAGATGCGAAGAAAGGCGCTAACAGATGTAAGTGGAAGAAGCCGAGCAAATGATGGATGAAGTTGAATGTTGATGGGAGTGTTTTTGCTAAAAACAATTGAGGTGCAGCGGGCGGCATACTTCGGGATGAAAAGGGAACTTGGCAATGGGGATTTGTGGCGGATATTCCATTTCCAACCGTTCTTGAATCAGAAGTTGAGGCTATTAGGATTGGGCTATCTATTGCTTGGGAAAAAAGAGTTCAAAAAATTGAAGTGGAATCCGACTCTAAGGAAGCCATCTCACTGATTATGGTTCAACAGATTTCGTGCCACCCTCTCAGACAGAAGATTGAACAATGTTGGGAGTTTCTTCACAAGCCATGAGATACTAAAGTTAGATGGATTGTAAGATGGGGAAACATGGTTGCGGATGCTATTGCAAAGTTACCACATGTGCGAGACTGGGAGATTAGTATTTTACTTACTGCCCCTCCTTCATTATGAGTCATGTAATGTGTGACGTTGCCTAAGGGCTTTTTTTCATGTTTTTCACCAAAAAAAAAAAAAAAAAAATAGCCCCACCTGCCCACACACTTTTCTCCTTTCCCGCTCCAGCAATTCAGCCACCATGACCTGCAGCGTTGGATGATTGTAGGAGAGTTTACGGCGCCGAATTTGGTGGTAGAGCTTATTTTTCTGTTGTCTTTGTTTAAGCGTTGGGATTGGGGCTAGAGTCGGGTTGGGCGGTGGCGGTTGAGGTTGGGTGGGGGAGAGAGTGGAGTAGGAAGAGTAGGGGTGTTCATGACCCGCCCGATCCGCCCGACCCGCCAAAACCTGACCCGTCGAACTCGTAACCCACATGGTTTAGTTTTTAACTTAACCCGCTCGGGTTGATAAATTGGTAACCCGCAAATTTTGGGTATGGTCACATTTTTAATGACAACCCGCCCGCATACACCCTTCGTTTGTAAATTAGTAGAGGAATGAAGGGAGCAAGAAAAATTTTCGAAAGTCATATAGTTGTATATTTATAATATTGGTATAATATAATCTTTTTTGTTAGTTTATGTTGTTTGATAGTTGTTTTTTAGGTTGTGAATCAACTTAAATTGTTTTTTTTATAATGTACGTGTGGATAAAGTGTTCGTTTACATCCTTATATTGTTATTTTGAGTAAGCTAAGTTGTGGTTTAAATATTTTTATTAAGTTATGGTATTGTTTCTGTTGTTTTTTATAACAAAATAGATTAGTTTTTTGTTTTAATACCGAAATATTACTATAAGTTTTTCTCACAATTTAAACCCGCCACCCGCCCGCAAACCGCTCAACCCGCCCTCGGGTTGATAAATTGGGAACCCGTAAATTTTGGGTATGGTCACATTTTTAACGACAACCGGCCAAAACCCGCCCGCGAACACCCCTAAGGAAGAGAAACATGCGGTTAGGGGAAGAGGAAGAAGACGATTCCCCATTCTTTCTTCCTTTTAATTTTATTTTATTTTTCTTAATCAGCATTAAATCTTAATAAAAATTAGAAAAAAACTTAGAATATAGACAATATTTTTTTATCCTCGGGGTAAGACCCTACCCTTATCCTGAAATATGACTCAGGTTTCAAATTCTTACCCTTACCTTGAAGAAGACCCTTACCCCTGTGAAATATGAAGTCAGGATATTCACAGGGTCTGAGTAAGGGTAGGGTAAGACCTCCTTAGTGACATGCTTACCATGCCTATTATGGCTTTCAATGGGTAGGGTCTTACCCTACCCTTACCCTGAAATATAAATCAGGGCCTAGACCCCTTACCCTGTCTTGAGGGTTAGGTTAAGGATATATACCCTTACCATGTGAACTATGATGTGAGGGTATTCACAGGGTATGGCTAAGGGTAGGGTAAAACCCTACCCGTTGCCAGGCCTTCAGTTATAAAAAAAAAAAAAACAAAGGACACTGACTGCTTTTGTGTGTTATTTTTTTTTTTTTTTGTTTTCTTTTTTAAGTATCATTCAAGATAGACCTTTATAAATATTTGGGTTTATCCCATTAACCCCCAACCTATACCCTCATTTACAAGTTGTTACCTAACCTATAATTTTTTACATCTAACACCCCAACCTATTGAAAAATGTGCGAACTGCCCCCTGAAGCCAAATCCAACGGTTAGAAATGTAGAAACGTGGCCAAATCCAACGGTTGGATTTGGCTTTAGGGGGCAGTTCGCACATTTTTCAATATGTTGGGGAGTTAGTTGCAAAAAAATAAAAGTTATGTGGTAACTTGTAAAAAGAGGTATAGGTTGGGGGGTTTGATGCAGTTTACCCTAAATATTTTAAAGAGTCAATTACACAAGGGCAAAAATGGTATTTTGCCTCAGGTCAAGGCTAATTTTGGTTTTGGGTGGAATGTGCTAATTATTGAATAACACAGGAGAATTTTTGCCAATTAAAATTACTCAGAAGATTTTGTGCCAATTAGAAATTACATAAGGATAGTTTTTGCATTTAACTAGAGTTGGGGGCATGTGAGACTCGTTGCCCCCACCCGATTCCTACCCCTATGTTCTCTGACATCTTTATTTATTTGGTTAGTTTTTAAAGTATTTAAAATCTTAACTAGTAATTTGCCTCAACGTCTAACTTTTCTCTACTTATAACTTTTCTCACTACTTAGTTTTATCATTTTCTTGTGAGCTGTTATATTTAGCTTTATTTTTATTTCTCTCTTTTTCTATAAAAGGTAACGTGAAAATAAAAAAAAAAATATAATGCAATTTCAGAGTATACTGCTAAGCAGAATAGGTCTTCTTCCTTGCCTGAAATTTCAGAGAATATTTTCCTATTAGGGGTGTGCGGATCGGTAAAACCGTACCATCGGTACAAAAATCAAAGGGGAGGTTTCGGTATCGGTATGCCGAACCTTCGTACCATGTACCATACCGCATTGCTCGGTACGGTTCGATACCAACTAAGACCGGTTCGGCACGATTCGGTTTGGTTTTTGCTTTTGTTTTTTGCTTATTTTGAACGAAAAAATGCAATATAATGTCTAAATAATAGAGTTTAAAATTGTAAAAGTTAAATAAAAAAAAATGATGCAACAAACAATATAACATGTAAACATGATCAAACAACTTCATTATACATCAAAAATCAAAACACTCAAATATTATTCATTCAAGTGATGTAACCATCTTACAATCATCCATTTACATATAAAACAATTCAATCAACATTCAAACGCATTTGTCAATTATCAACATCATCACATTTGAGTGGATATAAAAAGTTTTAGACTTTAAAGTTTAGAGACACAAAGTTTTTCTCTGTCTTTTAAATTGGCTTCACTCCTTTTTGTCCTCGAATTATATATATATATATATATATATATATATATATATATATATATATATATATATATATATATATATATATATATATATATATAATTTCAGTATCGGAACGATACGGATGTCGCACTATAAAACCAATACCACACCTAAATTGATTTCGGTATTTGACCTTCAACTAAGTACCATACCACTTTTTCGGTTCGGTAAAACAACCGTACCAATCGGTCGATTACCAACCGGTATGGTCGGTATCGGTTGTTTTGCACACCCCTATTTCCTGACGGTGTCACTTCTTTTGAATCTTAAATCAATTGAATATGTATTTTTCAATATGGAAACTCATGGAGATGGAGTTGTAAATGTAGCAAACGACAATTTCTTAGATATCTCATTAGTAATACACACTTATAATGTTTAAGCCATGACACATTCGAATATATTAAAGTAAATCTAAATTTTATATAATTTTATAAGTCAGTATGTTAATTACCTCTTTTTCTTGTGACATATTATTCGCACTAACTTATTTAGTCTATCTTAAAAAAATTACGAAAATATCAGGTACAATTGTATAATTTAGAGTTGCTTTTTTTTTCTTTAATTTATTACATATATTTGACATCCGCTTTTTCCAATCAGTACGTCTGTTTCATTTGGGGGATTATAATTTTATACCAGATAAAATAAGAACGTCGTCATGAAACTATTCATGTGATATGTGTAATAAGAAACTACTTTCTTGCATAATTTCGCCCCCAAAAGTTAAATATCTCTCTCCAGCTGTCCACATTGATTTATGAAATTTGCAGATATGCTTTTCCGCTATAAAAGTTCGCTGTTTATAATTTTAGTTTAAATTAAACATGAAATATCTTTAATAATTCCATAATATATGATGGGAAAGAATTGTTTGGTAATTGCAAAATTAAGTGAAAACATTTGATATATAGAATTATATACATAATTAATCAGGACATTTTGGTTTCCTAATTTCTCCCATTCTTCATATACATCTCTATTTTTGCATTATACTTAATATTTTATTACTCTCATAAAGCACTAACGTCATTACACGAAAAAGAGAACCAAGAAATATATTTTTCCGAAAACAAAAACCTTGAAGGTGAAGTAACGGTTAGGAGGATTGATTAGCCGCCAATGATCCTGCGGCTCATATAACGTTTTCTCACGAAGTAAAAACCCTAATAAACACATACCCTCTTAATAATCAAAAACAATTATTCCATGCAACTATTACATGATATTATGATGTATTTCTAACAATCAACACAGCTGGACTAGATGTCAAACAAATTCAGTTACTAAAATTTAGAAAATTAAACACTCTTATTAGCACGTTACACTAAAAATATATGCATCGTTTGCATGCAATAACGTTTTCATAATAGCTTTCCTAATAATAAGGAGTTAGTTACCCGTTGTTAATGACCTTTTTATATCTCTCTCCCTAATCCAATAACCTCCACTCCCACGTATCCTTAATCTCTTCACGGTAGTTTCTTGTTAAGTTTTTACTATTATTATATTATTACTATTACTCAAGTTTAGTAAAAAGACACCCGCAGATTCTTCCTCAGGTACTGTCTCCTTACATTCTCTTCATGTTTTCTCACTTTCCCATTTCAATTTTCCCTCCTTTTTTCTCATTCCTGTGAAAATAAAACAATTTATTCTACTTTATTCTATTGCACTTCATTTTTATTTTTTTACTAACAATAACTACAATTTTTTTGTGTTTGAAGGTTCATCAATGGCAGCTTTGAGCTACTACTCAAATTGGGAAGCATTGCAGCACTTGAACTCAGACATGAGCAGCATACTTCCTCCCTCCGAGCTACCTCCGGAGCTCCTCGTAGGTTGTATGAGCGACGACAATTTCGCGTTCCCTGATGTTTGCAGTTACAACAATATCGACTATCTTTTCGAGCCAAACGACTTGTTTTACTTGGACGAAAACTACGTTAATTCTCAGCTACCTAATTACCTCACACCACCAACTGGACTAATCACTACTCCCTCTGATCATACTAACCTCACCGCAATTTTACCCGATCAACCGTTTTTACTCCAACAAGAGTTTGAGCTTGAGCCCCTCCCCTACCCAAAACGCCAAAAGTACGATTCCAATTACCAAGAGTTCAATAACTACTACTCGGATAACTATCAGTTCAACCCTGTTCTCATGAACTTTCAAGATAGTTTGCCGTTGCCTGATTTTCAATCCGCGCCTCCAGTTTACAGCAACGGAAGCTGCGAGAGTTCGAAGAAGCCAAGCTTATCGGCCCAAAGCATTGCCGCGAGGCAGAGAAGGAGGAAAATAACCGAGAAGACGCAGGAGCTAGGGAAGCTAATTCCGGGAAGCCAGAGGATGAACACCGCTGAAATGTTTCACGCCGCGTATAAGTACATCAAGTTCTTGCAATCCCAGGTCGGGATTCTCGAATTCATGGGCTCATATCATCAGGTAACTGTTATTAACTAGTCCGTTGTTTGGTTATGATGTACCATATTTTGGATATGACACCCGTCAACAGCTGATCGAACCACGTGCAACATCAGTATACTGTTATACTTTATTAAGTTTTACGCTAACACGTCTACTTAACATTGTATTTCAGGAGAATGAGGATACATTTGAGAGTGAAGAACATTGCGGTCTACTCGAATCTTCGCTGGTTCAGGAGAAGCTGTACTCAAATGAGAAATGCATTGTTCCAAAGAAACTTGTTGATGAATTGAGCAGTGATGAAGAAATGTTTAAAGCCAAACCAAATGTTTTGGAGGAAATAAGACAATTGGTTCCAACTGAGGAGCAATATGCTGATATCCAACGTTTGATTAATTGAGCAATTTTGGTTCTTGTTGTTGTTCTGTTTAGGACATTATTGATTTGATTATGTTACTGTTTTTTTCATTGTGTTTTGTTGTTGTTGTTGTTTCGTTGTAATCCTCGATGTTAGGATGCTAGTTAGCCTAGGTTCTTGATTTTGTTGCACTTTCCACTTTTTTTCTTGTAAATTCCTCCTTTGCAAGAAATTGACAGATTTTTCTAATTTAAGGTGCTATGCTCTCATCAGTTATGTGAAATGAATTGAATATCTGTTATTGTTCTTTTATTCATTGGTGTAATAACTATCTTTAACTGAAATGCAAGAAAAAATGGAGCTTTGGTTAATATATTGAGGTCATCATAAATTTCATAACGGTTGTAATTTTCATCCAATCTGAAACTTTTAACAACTCTAGCTATTTTTTTACTCGAGGACGAGCTAATCGTTTAAATAAACTCATATAACTTTGTTGGATAAATAAATGAATGAAGGGTTTTCAAGGAAGATGATTTTTTAATGGAATTATTATGTTATGAATCTGCGATACCATATAATTAACAATCTGCAATACCAAATGTTATATTATTATTAGAAGTTACGGACCATAAAATAATTCATGATCTTAAACCATATACCATAAAAAAGTCGACTTTACATCAAAAATAACATTTCAGTGGTCAAGTGAATGAAATTATAATTTAGTTAAATTTTAGAAAACTAAAAAATGATAGACACGTGTTAGACTAGGAGATAAAGTAGTTAATCAATGTAACTGTTAAATAACTTACTTCTCTCTCAAGACTGGAGTTTACCAAGTCAAAGAAGTTGCAGGTGGCGATAATGGTTCGAGACTATGTAGGAATTTTGTTACACATCCGTTTGAAATCTGAATCTTATTTCATGCAACTAACTATTCCATAATAATATCGTGTATTCCCAAAAATAGTTAAAATAATTATTAATTTAATTGTAATATCATTTTATTACACACCAGCACTCCAGCAGGCAGCAACATAAGCAATTTACCCATTTACTCTTTAATTTACAATATTGTTATTTATATTGAACCGAAGAAGTAAACCTGTAAGTGTATTAATGGACATTTTTTTGAAATAGAATATATAGCACAGGAACAATAAAAGTGTAAGAATTATATTTATCAAATGCACACAGATATGTATAGATATACATATACATATGTTAAATGTAATATACTTTAGGGAGGTGATATAAACAGAGCAATTCTCCTAAAAACAGAGCAAATTTATATGAAATCTCACTTTTACCCTTTCTTTATCAGACCTACAAAATATCATTGCATAATTAGTATTGATTGGATATCCATAATTGAAGGAATATCTATAATTGAAGAAATTCTGTTACATAATTAAGGCATGTCTATCTTTTGCCAATAATGTTCCGCCAGCATCTAATAATTCTACGAATTCATCTATATAAATTTTAATTTTATAAATCTAGAAAAAGAGTTTCTCTTTGCTTTATATATACACAAAATAACTTACTACTTACTAGTTTGATTATTTTTAAAATTTTATAAACTTTATATAAAAGATTAACGATGGACAAATACTACTTTTTCTAAACTTGACATGAAATTAATAGTACATTTAACCTTATAATACTTATTCCACATTAGATTATGAAAACTGAGAAACGAGTCCCCAAGATTTTATGCAAATCATTTACTTCATAAAAGGTTAAAATATCAAGGAAAAAAAAGTTCATTAGGGATAAAAGAAAAAAGAATAGAAAGTCCAATAAATAAACAACGAATAGTTTATTTAGGTTTTTGAACGTTTCTCTATATTTTATTTGTTTATATTTACATGTGGGTGTGTGTATTTGAAATTGATTATGATAAATGCTATAGTCTTGATTATTTTTAATTGTTTTTATATTAATAATATCAACTGGTGATTTGAATTACAAAGATTCTTGTGTTGGAGAGAGAGCAACCGTTCAACCTTTAATAGTTGTAATCATAAATGATTTGCAAAGATTTGGTTTTGCAGATAGATAGAGAGGGATCATTTTTAGGAATAATCACAAAATCAGGAACTTATAAGAAGCAAAATCTTTAGACTTAATTATAAGGGTAAAAAGAGAAAATCAATATTTTTGCTCTGTTATTAGGGAAATTGCTCTGTCTATATCATTTTGCCATACTTTAAACTTGTATTTAACTGAATCTAACTGCACGATCAAACTGCATCGGGTGACAATTAGTTTTTAATTAAACGCGAGAATAAAGTCTTTTCATTAAGATACAAAACATGCTTGACATTATTCACACAGTATACTCCATAAAACAATATTAGGATTTAGAGCATATATCTGTTTAATCGTGTAGGCCTACCAAGACAGTACATAAATACAATTTTTAAGTGCTAAAAGTAATTATAGAAAAACTTGTTTACGTTATGTTGTTTATTTTGAATTATTATTGCAGTTGCCCGTATTTGTTTTGACCAGTCCCATCCTCTACATGGATTAGCTAGTGTTAATATGGAGGGTTATACAAAATACAAACATAATCGAATTGATTGGACGATTTGATTTAAAACAACGATGGAATTTTTGGTCCGATTTTAGTTGTCACAAAATAACTGAAACCCATTTCTGTTTCATTTTTTGATTTAGAGGTCTATACCATCGAACACCTAATTGTCACCCGATGCAGTTTGATCTGTTAGACTATGATGTGGGGTATTTTCGTCTGGATACGTGTCCACTCTCCAACACTCCACGTCAGACTGCTTCAGTTCCTCCTGGATGCTCAAGCAGCTTTTGAGTTCGAAACCTGCACTCAACACCAAACGTGAACTAAGCCGGTGCCTTCTCCGGCGAAGGCACTCCGACGCTCAAGTCAGACGGATCGGAATATGAGATCTTGCTCAACAAGGCAACAAGTCGAATGAACTGGGTAAAATAGGTCGAATGAACTGAGAGCTATAAGTCGAATATGCAGGAAGCAATAAGTCGAATGTGAATGACCAAACAAGTCGAATGATCTGTGTCAAACAAGTCGAATAACACAGAACGAAACAATTCGAATGCTAGCCAAAATAGGTCGAAATCGAGCTATTGACGAACAACTCGAATGAGCTTGAGGAATAGGTCGAGGTCGACTTATATTACTCGAACTTAGAGCTTGGAATAATGTAAAACGTACCTTAGAATGAGGAATGAGATCCCTTTATATAGGCATAAGACTCCTTATTCAGCTAGAAGTGCACTCCAAGTAGGACTATGAGTTGAATAAGTCAAACTAGGATTCCTATAAAATAGCTCGAATGATCTTTGCTAAATAACTCGAATGAACTGCAAGGAAATAGCTCGAATGAACTAAAAACAGCTCGAGTTGGGCCTGGAACAACTCGAATTGGGCTTGTGGAATTCGAATTGGGCCCTAAACAACTCAAAATTGGGCCTGCATGGGCCTAATTTTGAGTTTTGCCTTAAATTGTAATTTTGCATTAAAAAATAATGGTGTTGTCGTGGCATAATATTCCGAAATAATCTCGCAGATATGATACCGAATATTAAGACATGGCGATACCGAAATATGACACATCATGGAGTCCCCCAGTTTGGAAGAGTAATGTGTGAAAGCATTGGTCATACAAACTAAAATAGCGTAATAATCCCGGTAATCGTGCAACGAGTCGGGCCCTCGAAATTGCACAGCCCAAGTCGTAGAAAAACTCAGAAAAAATTCGTCTGAAAATAAGTCGAATGAACTATAGCTCGAATGAGCTATAGCTCGAATTAGGAGTATATCGGTAATTCTACCGCTGACCGCTCCTATATATACCCGCCGAACAGATTCATCCCATCGTCAGATTTTCCGCAAATAACTCAAGCTCTCGAAAATAATTCGAACAGAAATAGCTCGAATACACTGAGAGGGTCCAAATAACTCGAATATACAATATAATAACTCGACTCATCAAAGGTATAGATCGAAATAATCCATATAACTCGAATGCACAACTTAATAACTCGAGAAAGCATAAGTTCAACTTGAACCACTCCACAGAGCTTATATGAGTGAAATAACTCGAATGAACAGCAAATAACTCGATAAGTCAAAATACGCTCTATAAGGTTTACTTTCGACTTATTTTCTATATGTTGGATGTGTTTGTAATCGAGCTATAATACTTAAGATCAGCAAATAACTCTATAGGTCGAACTACTCTCCATGAGGTTTACTTTCGACTTATTTGTTATAGGCCGGATGTGCTTGTTATCGAGCTATAATACTTAGAAAATTTTCCTAAAATTTCACAAACTTTCACGAGCTGATTCTGTAGCGGATTTTTGTGCAGAGCCCTCACGACGGCTCGTTCAAGTCAGCATCGCTCTCACCGCGAACCACCTTCACACTCTGATCGCCATCCACAATCCACACGTGCCAATGCCGAGCGTGAACGCTTCCCAACTCATAGGACCAGCCCAACACGTTTGACCCGACCTTCCCGTCCAGCTAGAATTCCAGTTCTGGGTGCTCCCAAAATATTTGTCCCAGCGGAAAGGTCCTACGAGAGGCGTGATCCTGAATTCGAAAGAGTCATTGATTTAAACCCTAGAACCGGCAATCACTAACTTCTTCCTACTTAGTATTATAATGGCTTCTGAATCAGACATGGAAACCATGAGCTCTTTAGGTGTTCCTGATGGTGTTGAGTCGTCGGGTTCTGGGTCTGGGTCATCCTCGGTAGTGGGGATTCAGATAGTGATGCCTCGTCATCTAACGCCCAAGTTCTGATAAGGAAGTGAATATTTTGGATCATTCTGACGATGAGTTTTTAACTAACATTGCTGAACCCACCCCCATAGAAGGTGCATCAAACGTTCCCGTACCTATAGAAGTGAACGATAGTATTGTAGATGAAACCATGCAAGAATTAGTCGAAGAGGGTATAAACCTTGACGCTCCCTCTCCTACGAACAACCTTTTAAACTTTGCCGGTATTCGTCCCATGAACACCCATGGAGCCTCATACTATAGGTCTATGTATGATGTACCTGACCCATATGAGATTATCTTTCCTGGCACTGGAGATCGTTTAGACACTCCTCCTCCTGGTTGTTTGAACATTTTTCATAATTTTCTTTCATGTGGTCTTAGATTTCCACTCCACGATGTAGTACGTCAGATTCTGCTTCGTTTGCCTTCTTGTCCATCCCATTTCACTCCCAATACCTACTGTATCATCCATGCTTTCATTATTTTGATGAGGGTATATAAGTTACCTTGCACTGCTGATTCTTTCTTCCAAATGTTCCTTAGCAAATTTAGAACAACTGGTGAGGATGCGGGTTTTTATTTTTTGACTGCTAGGAACAACAATAGTTTCCTAACCGGCCTCTAGTCTAGTTTCGGGAAAGAGTGGAAGAATCAGTGGTTCTACATTAAAGAGTCCACGTCTGGAGAATTCTACTTTAGGAGAGATTGGACTGATGGAGCTCAAGCCCCCCGGTGTCCTCCTGCTTCTTTATCTTCTGAGGACATACTCATGTTGAGGAGTCATAAGTTCGATGCATCGTCCCTGACGAAGAACACCATTCTTCGTGCTGGGGGGTATTCCGTCGTTCCATTTAAGGGAGCGGTTGATTTTGGTCCTTTATTCCTGCTTGTCTCCTTTTCCAAGTCACTCTTATACTTTAAATGTAATACTAACCTTTGTTGTTTGCTTCTTGCAGAGAAGATGGTTATCAGCAAATCGAAGCGTAAGCTAGCTGTGATGCAGGAACTATATGAAGATCTGGCATCCGGTAGTGCCGATGCCGAGGCTGAAGTCCCAGAGCCAGCTCCTGTTGTTGTCCCTTCTTCCTCTGAGGCGACTGCCCCTATTACTGTTACGCCCCCTGCTGCCACCTCGCTCCCTAGTGCTCCTTCGTCCGCGGTTCCACCTCGGAGCTCTAAGAGTAAGACAACGGGCGGATCCTCTCAGCCGGCTCCTACACCTCTTACTACTGCTAGCGGTCGGGAGCGCAACCCGGCGGTGATTAAAGGTGTGCGTGATGGCAATCTGGCGGGTCGGGACCCGAACGCACGTAAACACCCTGCTCCTTCAGATGACCGCCGCCGCGTGAAGCGCCCTGCTCATGATGATTCTAACAGATACACTGCCGATGATTTGGACATCAACGTCGAGGAGGTATCTCATGCTTCCATGAATGTTGGCTATTACAAGCTGACTGATACTGTTGCCACACGTGCTTGCAAGGGCTTCCTTTCTTCCTTTGACAGGAAAAGGTACTTTGAAGAAGTCGATCCTGAAGGCTTGTGCAGCCGCACTGCTCTAGCTTTTTCCACTGTAAGTGCTCATTGCGTTTACTTTTCCATACCTTCTTTTAGTCTTTGAAGTACTTGTCTTGACTCTTCCCCTCCTTTGATTTTCAGGCTATGATGAATATGCAGATTATGGTGGAGAATTTTGACATCTTTAATGATGCCCGAGCCGAGCACAACTCTCGACTAGACCATTACAAGTCTACCGCATCGCAGGCTCAGATTCTGGAAGAGCAAGCCAAGAAGAAAACTCGTAAGGTGGAGGCCACCATGAGATGCGTCGTGGAAGAGCTACGGGTGGCACAGGCGGAATTGAAGAAGTCGAAAGAGGCTCATGCTGCAAGTGATGCCAAGTTGAAGGCGTTATCCAAGGACTTTGACAAGCTGCAGCGGGTCAAGGATGACTTAGGGATGAAGGAAATCCGCACTAGGGGGGAGCTAACTGCTTTGGCTGCCCGTTTGAAGGTTGTGGAGGACGAGCGTGACGCGGCGCTGGCTCGAGCGGCTACCTCTGAGCAGATCGGCTATGATCGTGCTAAGGCTGAGGTTCTCTTTCTCCTCTGTCCTCTTATCATGATTTTCACACGTAATTGCCTTATTTATACTTTCTTGTTCTTGCCGTGCTGTAGGGTTTATCATCAGATGATAAAGTTCCAGCAGTTGCTGAGTTCTTCCGCTCTTCCACTTGGGGTACCATCTGTACTATGCGCGGAGGCTTTGATTTATCTAAGAGGTATGACTATGCCTTAGATGATGTGGAGCGCAAAGGTGGCTTTGCTCTCGGTCGCAAGAAGGAAGACTTCGATATCCTTGACCGACTTGCTGAGGGAGTGCCTGATTCGGATGACGAGGATGTCTCAGAGACTGAGAGCGTTGGTCATTCTGAGACTTTCCAGCGCGTACGACAGATGAGATCCGTCTGGCTCCGCGATCATCTACGAGCGCAGGCGAGGTCCAGAGCCAAGAAGGAGGCCGCTTCGCGTGCTGCTGCTGTTGCTTCTACTTCTAGAGTCCCTTCCGCCAGGGTGTCTTCGAGTGAGGTTCTCGAGGAGGGAGAGCTTCTGCCTCCCTCTTCACCTGTCGATGTGCCCGTGGGGGTGCCTCTTGCCTCTGCTGGCCTCTTGACTGTCTCAGTTCCATCTCCCGGCCCTGAAGCTGTACCCGCTGCTGTTGCTGTTCCCGAGCCTGCTCCTGCTCCGGCTCCGGTGCGCCCTGAGGATGATACATCCCCGTTGAATGAGTCAATCGAGGAGATCGCTCGACAGAGCCGAGGCGCATTGAAGTCAGTTGGTCTCCGTTTGAAGAAGTAGCTGCGTAGTTGTGAAGCCAGCCTATGTGCTGTGATTTTTGGGCCTGCGTGCCGCTATCTCTTTTCTGCACATTTTAACATTTTGTCATTGTGGTGTTGATATTCGTTGGGTATATTCCTGTTGACATCGCGCCATTGTTGCGCTTATCCCTTTCCTTTAATAGATGTTTGATTTTTAGAAATGTCTTTGTGTTCTTTTATCCTCTGTGCCAAGTTTTCTCTTTCCTTGTGCGTTTTGTAAGTTTTGTATTCATCCTCTTGGTGAAAAGATTTTGTACTTCTGTTGTGGTTGTGATGATCTATCTTATGAAGTGATCATCTTTTGAGGAGGCAGCAAGACACAATGCTCGTCTTACTTAGAGTTTGCGAGGCACAATGCTCGTCTTATGAACAGTCTGCGAGGCACAGTGCTCGACTTACGGACGGTCTGCGAGGCACAATGCTCGGCTTACGGACGGACTGCGAGGCGCAATGCTCGACTTACAAATATGTTGCGAGGCACAATGCTCGTCTTACGGATAGGCGGTGAGGCACAATGCTTGGCCTACTGAGTGTCTGCGAGGCACAATGCTCGTCTTACGAACAGTCTGCGAGGCACAGTGCTCGACTTACAGACGGTCTGCGAGGCATAATGCTCGGCTTACGGACGGACTGCGAGGCACAATGCTCGACTTACGAATATGTTGCGAGGCACAATGCTCGTCTTACGGATAGGCGGTGAGGCACAATGCTCGGCCTACTGAGTGTCTGCGAGGCACAATGCTCGTCTTACGAACGATCTGCGAGGTACAGTGCTCGACTTACGGACGGTCTGCGAGGCATAATGCTCGGCTTACGGACGAACTGCGAGGCGCAATGCTCGACTTACAAATATGTTGTGAGGCACAATGCTCGTCTTACGGATAGGCGGTGAGGCATAATGCTCGGCCTACTGAGTGTCTGCGAGGCACAATGCTCGTCTTACGAACGGTCTGCGAGGCACAGTGCTCGACTTACAGACGGTCTCCGAGGCATAATGCTCGGCTTACGGACGGACTGCGAGGCGCAATGCTCGTCTTACGAATATATTGCGAGGCACAATGCTCGTCTTACGGATAGGCGATGAGGCACAATGCTCGGCCTACTCAGAGTTTGCGAGGCACAATGCTCGGCTTACAAAGATATTGCGAGGCTCGGTGCTCGACTTACAAAGTTGGTCCATTCACGCTTACGTTGATAAGAATGTAAATAGGATGTAGGCAAATAACCAAACTTGAATAAAATATGAAATGTTATAAGTTTTGGGACTGAGCTCGATTAACTTCTGAGTTGCCTACGTATCCCGCCATTTATAGGTGGCTAGGAATCAAGTCCCCGTAGTTCGGTGCTAAGTATTACAATTGGAGCTCTCGCGTCGAGACTCGTAATTCGTAAAAGAATAAGTAAATAAAGCATTGAAACTACGGTCCTATCTTGCCACACGGCTTGTTGTACTGCTAGCTTTTCTAACTGTAAAACCTTCTTAAGTTCTTGACGTTCCAAGGGCGTGACAATGTCCTTCCTCCCAATTCTTGTAAGTAAAAGTATCCTTTTGCGCTTCCGTTTTTTACTCTGTATGGTCCTTCCCAGTTCGACTTCAACTTCCCCACATGCTTGGTGGCTTCTACTTTCCTCAGGACCAAGTCCCCCACTAGAAAGTTTCTGAAACGAACCTTGTTGTCATATGCTTTTGCCATCATGGATTTGTAAGCTTGAGTGCGTTGGTAGGCGTCTTCCCTTGTTGCTCCTATTAGCTTGAGGTCCATTTGTCTAGCTCTTAGTGCTTGTTCCTCGTTATATGTGACGATTCGATAAGTTGGCATTCCGATCTCAGCGGGTATTACTGCTTCAAAACCATACGTTAGCAAATACGAAGTTTCGCCCGTAGAAGTTCGTGGTGTTGTACGATACGCCCATAATATTCCTGACAGCTCGTCTGCCCAATTTCCTCCTTCACCTTGCAACCTTTTCTCCAAACTCTTCACAAGTGTGTTGTTTGTAGCCTCTACTTGCCTGTTAGCTTCTGGATGCGTGACAGATGTGAACCTCTGCTCAATCTTCATGTCATTGCACCAGTCTTGAATCTTGAATCCCTGGAATTGTTTTCCATTGTCAGATATTAGTACCCTTGGGATTCCGAACCTGCACACAATGTTCTTCCAGATGAACTTCTTCACATTGGCCTCTGTTATTGTCACAAGTGCTTCAGCCTCAACCCACTTGGTGTAATATTCAACCGCCACCAATAGCCATTTCCTTCCGCCAGACGCCACCGGCATTGGTCCCACGATGCCTATCCCCCATTGATCGAATGGACATCCATAGCTCAGGATTGTCATCGGCTGTGCTGGTGTATGAATGATTTTTGCGTGTAGTTGACAACTTCTACACCTCCTAGTATAATCCATAGAATCTCTCATGATCGTTGGCCAAAAGTATCCTTGCCGGAGTATCTTCTTTGCCAAGGACCGTCCTCCAGAATGATTTCCACAGCTTCCTTCATGAATTTCCCTCAAGACTTGTTTCGCCTGGGTGGGTGACAAACATCTTAAGAGTGGTTCCTCAAAAGATCTTTTGTAAAGTTCTCCATTAAACATGGTGAATCTCGCTGATTTATACTTGAGTCTTTAACAGCTTGTGGATCAGTTGGCAAATTTCCGTTTTGTAGATAGTCTATGATTTCATCCTTCCAACACGCCTCGACTTCCACTGGCAAAACGTAATCCAGAGCTTGTGTTGGTTTTGACTCCATGCCTTTGCTAATTGATGGTTGGTCTGCGGCCAACAATGTTACTCGTCTCTCCACAAAGACTTCTGCAGTGCTTGCAAATCTTGACAATGAGTCAGCCCGTTCATTCTCCAATCGTGGAATCTGTGATATAGTGAACGTCTCAAAGTTAGATGTCGCCTCCTTCAGCTTATCAAGGTACTTCACTATTGCAGCCTCCTTAGCTTCGTATCTCCCCTCAAATTGATTCGCAATTAATTGAGAGTCTGTGAATGCCATAAGTCTTGTTATCCCTAGCGATTTTGCCATTTGGATACCGGCTAGCATGGCTTCATACTCTGCTTAATTGTTTGTGACTTGGAAATTCAATCTAATGGCGTAATCGAATTCTCTTACATCTGCCGATCTTATGTAAATTCTTGCACCTCCAGCATCAACTGTGGAGGATCCGTCCACGTGTAGAGTCCAAATCTCCTTCGTTGCCCCGTACTTATCCTTTTGATTGCTTTCCGTCACCATAGCCACATCAATTGATGGTTCTGCCTCCGAGATAGTTTCTGCGACAAAATCTGCCAGTCTTTGTGCTTTAATTGCAGTTTTTGGTAGATACTCCAAACCATATTCTCCTAGCTCGATTGCCCACTTCACTAGCCTGCCTAATGTCTCTGGCTTTTCCATGACCTGCTTCAATGGTTGATTTGTAAGCACTATGACTGGATGTGATTGAAAGTATGGTCTTAGTTTCCTTGCAGTTAGCACCAGTGCGTATGCCAACTTCTCAATCTCCAAGTAATTGAGCTCTGCCCCGTTCAATACTTTGCTCACGTAATAAATCGGTAGATGTCTCTTATCTTCTTCTCGGACCAACACTGTGCTGAGTGAATTCTTCGTTATGGCTAAATAGAGATATAATATCTCGTTGTCCTTTGGGCTTTGATAATAGTGGTGGCGTTGTAAGATAAATCTTCAGTTGACGAAATGCCTCCTCACAATCCTCCGTCCAGGCAAACTTTGGCGTTTTTCTCAACTTCTTGAAGAAAGGCAAACTTTTCTCCGCGGAATGTGATATAAAACGACTGAGTGTCGTTATTCTCCCGACCAATTGTTGGACTTCACGAACCGATTTGGGAGATGGTAAATCCATTATAGCCTTGATCTTGTCCGGGTTCGCTTCAATGCCCCTTTCATTTACCATGAAGCCTAGAAATTTCCCAGCCTTGACTCCGAATGTACCCTTCTTTGGATTTAACTTCATCCCGTATTGCTTCATGATACCAAAAGCTTCTTCAAGATGCTTAACATGGTCTTCCGCCCTTAAACTTTTGATAAGCATATCATCTATATAGACCTCCATTGTCTTACCTATTTGATGGTAGAACTTCTTTGCGACCAGTCTCTGGAACGTTGCTCCAGCGTTCTTTAATCCAAATATCATCACTCTGTAACAGAATATCCCTTTGTCTGTTATGAACGCCGTTATGTGCTGATCTTTGACCGCCATTAAGATTTGATGAAATCCACTCTGTGCATCACAAAGGCTAAGTAGTGACATCCAGCTGTTGAATCAACCACGAGATCAATCCTAGGCAAAGAGAAAGGATCTCGTGGACAATGCTTGTTCAAATCCGTGTAGTCCACGCACATACGCCATATAGTTGGTTTCTTTGGCACAAGGACAACATTGCTAAGCCATTCCGAATATTGAACTTCAAATATGTGGCATGCTGCTAACATTGTTTGCACTTCCAATTCTGCCGTCTTATTCTTCTCGTCACTGAAATGTCTCTTCTTTTGTCGAACTGGTCTCGCATTTGGATTGACATTGAGGTGGTGTACTGCAACTCGTGGGTCTATGCCTTTTAAATCCGAATCAGTCCATACAAATACATCAAAGTTTCTCTGCAAGCATGCTATCAATGCTCTTTCGATCTCCATAGGCAGTTCACTTCCAATTTTGATGATCTTCTCAGGTTCATTATTCATTAGAATAACTTCCTTAAATTCTCCAAAAGGCTTCATACACTCGATCTCCAATTGTTTCTTGTAACACAAAGTGGTTTTATCCTCCTTATCTTCCTTTGTCTGTTTTGGTTCAACTCCCTTCATGGGGACATCAGAATCTTCATGTGCTTCTCGCCGATCCTCTTGTGTTGCAAGCACCATCTCAACATCCGTACTACCCGCAATCTGTGGTGTCCCCGCATCTTGAGCTTCAATTAAAGCTATGTCAGGAGCAGCCTTCGCCTTGGCAGGTTTTGTTGATGTAACATAACAACTCCATGAATCACGATAGTTTGTTGTCAGCTCTGCGATTCCCCCAGGAGTTGGAAATTTTATCTTCTGATGCACTGTTGAAATGATCATAGCAAATGCGGTTATCCCTGGTCTTCCAATTAATACATTGTACGCAAACGGTATATCAACAATAAGATATTCCACATTCAATGTTCTCCTCCTTGGATTGACACCAAAAGATGTTGGTAGCATTATCCTTCCGACAGGCTTAACTTCACTTCCACCAAATCCCAATAGAGGTGAATTCACCTCCGAGATCTCGTACTGTCCAAGCTTCATTTGTTGTAAAGCATCCATAAAGATAATGTAGACGAGCATCCATTATCTACCATGATTCTTCTTACGGCGTGATTTGCAATCACTGCGGTAACCACCATTGGGCAATTCAAATACTGAGCCTCCTTAGCCTGTGAAGACAAGCTATCAAAGTCGCTATCATCGAATGTGATCCTTGTATCCATTTTCTCTACTGCAAAGACAAGATCTATCTCTGGACGTTTTAAACGCTCGTATTGTATATCGCGTGAAATCCGTTTCCTGCTTTTGGTCGAATCCGCACCAGTAGGTCCTCCGGCAATCACATTTACTCCGTTTTCGATATCATCGTTACAGTTGTCCTTCCTTGTCCTTGGTTCGTCCTTCTTTTCTTTTGGTGAACGACTTCGCTTACGTCCACCCGTTGATTTCTCATCCCTTTGTTGCTTATTTTTCAGTACATAATCAATAAGTTTTCCCTCGAGAATAAGTCGTTCAATCTCCATTCTCAAGGCCCTGCAACCGTTAGTAATATGTCCATTTTGCCGGTGAAACTTACAATATTTTTTGGATTGCTTCATCTCTTCAGTTTGCACCATGGGTCTCGGAGACCTGAACCTCTCCTTATCCCCTGCTATCGTATAAATTTTGCCAATTGGTTTTTTCAAAGGAGTCCAATTATCAAACCTCTTGAAAGGTTGTCGGTTGTGATCACGATCCTTCCCTCTAGGATCTCTCCTCCAGTCTTTATTCTCCTTTCCTCTAGGAATTTCTGCCAAGTCTGTTAATCCTTGATTCATGGTGATCTTCTCCACCTCAACCACTTTATTGACGAGATCCATGACTTGCTCTATTGAATCAGGAGCGTCCCAAGTTAGCACTTCAATCAGCTTTGCACTCTAGCAGCGGTTCTGCAATACCGAGATAACCAAGTCCACAGTGGGAGCATTTACTTTTCCAATTTCTAGATTTAGACGTTCTATATATTTTCCCAGCGTCTCTCCGGGCTTTCTGTAGATAGTGAACAAAGTACTTGGAGACTTCTTTTTTAACCGATAAATGGCAAACTTCTTTACGAACATGCTTTTGAATTGTTCGGCTAATTCAATCGAATGAGATTTCAAATTCTTGAACCATTCCTTAGCAGTTTCCCTTAAGCTCAGTGATATTAGCTTCGCCCTTAGATTCTCGTGGTACCCCAGAATCTGCAGCTCGAGATCCAAATCATCATAATGTGTTGTAGGATCGGTTGTTCCATCATATTTCTTCATGTCAGAAAGTCTGACTCCCTCCTTCAGTGTCATCTTGCCAATCGCTTCAGAAGATGGAGTTGGTCGCTCAGTTGATGGAATATTTTCAGCAATAACTGGTTCCGGCCTTGGTACCGCTCTTTCATGATGGTCTCTACTCCTGGCTGCCGTGTGACTTGCAGCAGGATGATATTCAGGATCTCTTCGCTTAGAATTGACTTCTCCTCCCTTGTCGTTTGCTCGGCTTGAGACCTTGTTTCCTGCAACCCTTACAGAGTGTGGATTTCTGCGTTCTGGGGAAGTTGATGGATCCCTCCGCGTTTGTCTTGTCATCTTTGACTGATTTTGTCATGAATTAGCACGACGCTGTGTATGATGAGATCTTTCTTGCTGTGTCGATGTTTGTTGTGAATTTGGCGCTGGAATATTCTGCTGCAATCCTGTGTCGGCCAGTTGTTGTACGATCATCGGCACCATAGTTTGTTGTAATGCTGTCATGATCTGAGTCAGTTGAGCGGGATTCAATAATGGTTGTTCCGCAGGTAACACTGTTGGTTGGTCTGTCACAGTGCGTGTTTGATCCAGAGGGGCATTGGGAGCAGCTACTGAAGTGTGCTTAGAAGCGTCAGCTACTCGATTCTCCTCCTCCCTCAGTGATCTCGTTCTTCCAGCCATTCCGTTCTTCTCTGCGGCTTTGCGGTGAGCCATTGAATTAGTGATGGTGTTTGCTTCTAAGTGCGTTTAGTGGTTCCCACAGACGCGGCCACTGATGTGGGGTATTTTCGTCTGGATACGTGTCCACTCTCCAACACTCCACGTCAGACTGCTTCAGTTCCTCCTGGATGCTCAAGCAGCTTTTGAGTTCGAAACCTGCACTCAACACCAAACGTGAACTAAGCCGGTGCCTTCTCCGGCGAAGGCACTCCGACGCTCAAGTCAGACGGATCGGAATATGAGATCTTGCTCAACAAGGCAACAAGTCGAATGAACTGGGTAAAATAGGTCGAATGAACTGAGAGCTATAAGTCGAATATGCAGGAAGCAATAAGTCGAATGTGAATGACCAAACAAGTCGAATGATCTGTGTCAAACAAGTCGAATAACACAGAACGAAACAACTCGAATGCTAGCCAAAATAGGTCGAAATCGAGCTATTGACGAACAACTCGAATGAGCTTGAGGAATAGGTCGAGGTCGACTTATATTACTCGAACTTAGAGCTTGGAATAATGTAAAACGTACCTTAGAATGAGGAATGAGATCCCTTTATATAGGCATAAGACTCCTTATTCAGCTAGAAGTGCACTCCAAGTAGGACTATGAGTTGAATAAGTCAAACTAGGATTCCTATAAAATAGCTCGAATGATCTTTGCTAAATAACTCGAATGAACTGCAAGGAAATAGCTCGAATGAACTAAAAACAGCTCGAGTTGGGCCTGGAACAACTCGAATTGGGCTTGTGGAATTCGAATTGGGCCCTAAACAACTCAAAATTGGGCCTGCATGGGCCTAATTTTGAGTTTTGCCTTAAATTGTAATTTTGCATTAAAAAATAATGGTGTTGTCGTGGCATAATATTCCGAAATAATCTCGCAGATATGATACCGAATATTAAGACATGGCGATACCGAAATATGACACATCAGACTATAATGTGATTAAAGCACCATAGATAATCACAAAAGCGGAAGCAAAGATCTGCGTAATTCCTGCCATTGTTTGGATTCGAAGCTTTGAAAATGCAGCGAAGTTAACTTCGTTTTGACCTTCCAAGTTCTTATTCCTTTATCTCTCCCTCAAAGATGGTGTATGAGTATATTCTAAATTAGAGTTTTAATTGTATGAATGAACTTTGGGATGTACATATAATGTGATTTCTCCACAATCGCCCATCAACGGTGAATGGACACGATTTTTCAGAAGGTTGTAATTCAAGTGTTGCAAAGGTTGAGAAGATCACTTAAGTAATTTTTTTAAAATAAATTGTAATTTATAAAAAATAAATTAATATTTAAGTGCTTAAAGTAATTATAGAAAAAATTGTTTTATGATATTACGTATGAATTATTATTGCAGTTGCCCATATTTGGTTATGACCAGTCCCATCTTCTACATGGACTAGCTAGTGTTAATATGGAGGGTTATACAAAATACAAACATAATCGAGTTGATTGAACGATATGATTTAAAACACTGATGGAATTTTTTGTCCAATTTTTAGTTGTCACAAAATAATTGAAATCCACTTCTTTTTCATTTTTTGATTACGATCGATACCCTTTGAACACCCAATTTTCTTGTTGATTATTATACAATAGTATAACATATTTAATATATCATACACTTAGCTAATAATGGATTCTTTTTTTTTTTTTTTTGATAAGAAACAATTTGGTGCATTTTAGATTTTATTCTACAAACCAAAATTTTATATAATCACGAACTCGTACATGCTAGCTAATAACATAATTTTCTACATTATTTAGTTCGTAAACTATAGAAATATAAATGCAGAAAATATTTCAATTTGAATGTTAACGAAAGAGAATGATCTGATAAATATCTTCAAAAATGTCACATAAGCTGTTATAAGTTGGCCCCAAAACTGTAACACTAGCAATGCAAACAAAAAATGCGTCTTTCATAGCAAACGCTTTGCAATCTTGCATAGATCATAAATCCCTTAAGGCAGGAGCCATAATCCAAGCTCATATATTTCGCACCAACCAACTCTCAAACACGTTCTTGTCAAACCGTCTCATCGACCTCTACTCGAAATGCGGCCGCACAGCCGCAGCTCGCCACCTGTTCAACCAAATGCCCGCAAGAAACATATTCTCTTACCACGCCATTATAGATTCTTACTGCAAGTTAAATGACTTGACGAACGCGTACGAACTGTTTGGTCAAATGCCCGAGAGGAACGCCGTTTCTTGGAACTTGATTATAAGTGCTTTTTCGCGAAACGGGTATAAAGAGAAGGCCTTGGAGAGTTATTGCTTAATGCGGTCGGGTGGTTTCGTGCCGACCCATTTTACGTTACCGAGTGTTTTGAGCGCTTCTGGTGGTTTGGGCGAATTGGGGTGCGGCAGGGAGTGTCACGGAGTTGCTATCAAGGTTGGGCTTGACGGGAATTTGTACGTTGGCAATGCTTTGTTGGGCATGTACATGAAGTGTCAGTCTATTGTGGATGCGGTCATGGTTTTTAAGGACTTGCCCGAGCAAAATGAGGTGTCTTTTACCGCAATGATGGAGGGGTTAGTGGAAGCTAACCGCATGGATGAAGCGTTTGACATGTTTAGATTAATGCACAGAGTGGGGATCATCGATTGTGTTTCGCTATCCAGTGTCTTGGGTGTTTGTACCAAATTTGTGGACGAAGAATTTGATGTAAAAAATGGCAGTAATGGGAATAGGCATAACATGCGCGGAAACCAAATTCATGGGATTGTTATCAAGCTGGGTTTTGAGACTGACCTGCATGTAAGCAATTCCTTGCTAGATATGTATGCAAAACAAGGATGTATGGAAAGTGCAGAGATGTTATTCAACAGTATGCTCGAAGTTAGTGTTGTTACATGGAATGTTATGATAGCTGGATACGGCAAGCAATACAATAATGAAAAGGCAATGGATTGCATGGAAAGAATGCTGAGTTTTGGGTTCGAGCCTGATGAGGTCACTTATGTCAATATGCTTGCTGCTTGCGTGAAAAGTGGAGATGTTGAAACTGGGCTTCGGATATTTAATAATATGTCATCGCCAAGTTTGATATCATGGAACGCCATACTATCAGGCTATTCGCAAAACGAATACCATAGGGAAGCAGTGATGCTTTTCAGAGAAATGCAGTTCAGAAAGGTGAGACCTGATCGGACTACTTTCGCTATAATTCTCAGTTCATGCGCAGGAATGTCACTTTTGGAGGGTGGAAAGCAAATTCATGCTGCCTTATTGAAGGCTGATTTTTATACCGACCTATATGTTGCCAGTGGACTTGTTGGCGTTTACTCGAAGTGTGGTAAAATAGAAGCAGCAAAACATATCTTCAGTGACGTGCCTCAGTATGACGTAGTCTGTTGGAACTCTATGCTAGCAGGTTTATCCCTCAATTTAATGGATATAGAAGCTTTCACGCTCTTTCAGCAAATGCGAAACGAAGACATATCCCCGACAGAATTTTCTTATGCTACTGTATTGAATTGTTGTTCGTCATTAGCATCTTTACCTCAAGGGAGTCAGATTCATGGTCTGTTAGTGAAAGATGGATATGCAAATGATGTTTATGTAGGGACTGCCCTGATCGACATGTACTGCAAATGCGGCAACATAGATGGTTCCAGACTGTTTTTCGATACAATGCCCTATAAAAATACCGTTACCTGGAATGAGATGATACATGGGTATGCTCAAAACGGGCGTGGCGACGATGCTGTTAGTTTATTTGAAAACATGGTGCACGGTGGTATCAGACCAGACCACATAACGTTTGTGGCGGTTTTAACAGCTTGCAGCCATTCTGGATTGGTAGATACAGGAGTAAAGATATTTAGTTCAATGCGGCAAGAATATGGTATAGAGCCACTTACTGATCACTATACATGCATAATTGATTCTCTGGGACGTGCGGGACGGTTTAATAAAGTCGAAGAACTCATAGAGAAGATGCCATGCAAAGATGATTCAGTTGTTTGGGAAGTCTTACTCAGTTCTTGTAGGGTTCATGGCAATGTAGACTTAGCAAGAAGGGCGGCGGAGGAGCTTCTCCGATTGGACCCCAATAACTCCACGCCTTATGCGCTTTTAGCTAATATGTATTCATCATTAGATAGATGGAGTGATGTGAAAGATGTTAGGGGTATGATGAGTGGATCGAAGGTTTTTAAGGAACCGGGTTATAGTTGGGTTTAAGCAGAGTTGATACAGATACCTGTGGAGGTGATAGTGTGAGTTTAAGCAGCATGCAGTAAAAATTTACCAGCAGCAGAGCTAATGTTGTATGTTGTACCGTGTTGTTCAATCTTGTATTGCAGTTTTGATATTTACGGAAATCAATTTAGTTAAACAGTAAGCTTTGTGCAAGGAGAAATAAGCATGTTTTATGAAATGCACAAAAACAAGCACGATATGCCGTTTGCTAGGATGAGAAGCCTAAATTGTCCGATTGCAAATTTCAACCCTGCGTGTATGCTCCACAAGACAAAAAGTCTCAACATATATATTAAATCTCTCAGCTCTTGTGAAATGTCATACTTATTGGATCTGGTAAGAACATAAGTTTAAAACCAAATATGTGTTAATGGAAACTGCTAAATATCTATATATTGTTACAGCGTGTAGTATGATAATTTCCTTAAAATGGGGCTACTTGGACTGGAATACAATTTTTTGGTGATAATTGTTAATTGCAGTCGTACAAATTTGTTGAAAAAGTTCTCATCAGTTCTTTCCTGTCTCCTTCTGCAGTTTTTCTTTTTTGGAATCATGCATCATTAGAACATTTACAACGATAATTTCATAAGCGAATACTCCAAACACACCCCCCCCCCCAAAAAAAAAACACACAATCTTCAACATATACAACGATAACATTTCTTCATCAACCCCAATAACACCCCCCTGCAAAATTATTATCCAAATGATCAGATGGTATTGGGAAACTCAAACTCCACATAACCCAATGCCAAAATGATGCCCAATCCTTCTCCTATATATATCCAAATCTCACTAGCAATTTTTCATCACTTCATAGCATTAAACCTGCCTTCTAAGTATCTAATCACTTCTCAACCCAATACCTTCCAACATTCATCAAAATGAAGAGCATCATCTTTTCCACCTTCCTTGTCCTCTCCCTCATCTACTGCTTTGCTCACTTGAGCAATGCAGCGATACAATGTGGCACCGTCGACATGAAGGCAGCCTCGTGCATCAACTTTGCCACAGGCAAGGCCCCACAGCCATCCGCCCCGTGCTGCGCCGGGCTGCTACAGCTTGCTCAGAGTGTCAAAACAGTTGATGACAAGAAGGCCATATGCCGATGCCTCAAGGCCGGTGTCAAGAATTTCGCTGGTGTGCAGGACAAGTTCTTGAGCCAGATCCCCGCTGTCTGCAAGATTAAAGTTGGTTTCCCGGTTTCCATGAACACAGACTGCGAAAAGTAAGAACTAAACCATCCAAGTTTGATTTAGTTTTAACTGTTATATGTGGGGAAGTATCTAACAGTCAATTTTGTTTGGTTTTGCAGGCTCCACTGAGATGCTTTGAAGTTAATCAGAGATTCAATGTCATGTTAGCAATGTAGAAGCCTGTTGAATAAGACTGCACAACTCTCTCTTGAGAATGTCCTAGTGGTTTTTCCAATTTTTTCGGCATTTTGATTGTTTGTTTATGCAGTCAGTAGTGCATCCTTGTTAGTCTCTATTGTAATAAGCACTTTGATTACTTCAATGACAACTTCAATATACTTGTCTTAGCAAAAATTCAATTGCAAGAAGAGTTTCTATTACAAAAAGAGCCTAAGAGCAGGCTAGTATAAGTGAATCTATACTTCAATTTGAATCACCAAGGGATCTCTTGGCCATCCCACGCAAAGAACTTGCCGTTGTCTGATCCCTTTGCATTGTTAATGATGCTTAATAGCTTCTGGACCGAAAACTCTTTGGTGAAGAGTTTACCTTCCGGAACATTTTTCTGAAATGGTTTAGATAAGTCTGTATCTACAGTGCCTGGATGCAACAATATGCATACAATTGGATCTTTCCTACGTGCAAACTCCACCGATGCGGTCTTTGTCACTGCACATTTTCAGGAGATAAAGGTATAATGAAACAGACACTACCATTAGGTCCATTATGAAGCTAAAAACTTGACATGGAAAGTAAAATTCATACACTGGTTAAGTGCAGATTTGGAAGATCTATATGAATGCCACCCTCCTAGGCGATTATCTCCAATCGATCCCACCCGGGCACTAATGTTGGCGATAATTGCAAAATCTCTTCCTGTTCCAGTACCTCCTCCAACCTTCAGCAAAGGCCACATGTGCTTTTCATGGAAATAACGAGAAGATTTTTGTCAAAACACTAAGTTAATAAATCAAGAAATTAAACCAAAAAAGAAAACAGCAAAACGGAAGAGGAAAGGCTGCTAAATGAAGGTGATTTACGCAGACATTAAAAATGTGTTCCAGCTTCTGTGGTGCCTCCTATTCAAGGGATGTGCTACAACATGAATTCTAAACTATATGACTCTTTCTCAAACCCCAAAGGGCCAAACAAAGGTTTGCCTCTACTTTGGCTCACTCAAACACAGAACTAAAACCATAGTCCCAAGTGCATAGTTTATCCACATGTGAAACCGGAGAAAATAATAGCACACGTATGGTAGAACTTCAGGCGATAATATGTCAAAAGATTACTGCAAAAGGTGCAAACCAAAATCTTTTGATAGCTAAAATCTGATCTTTGACATAACCATCATAACTGACAAGATCATGCACCTTTAAACAGGTATCACGCTATATAATACCAATGTGCTCACAAAGGAACATTATGGAAGCTAATTTATCATACCTTGATAACCAAAATTGGACCAACAGCATTAACCTCATAGGAAAGCAGCAACGAAGATCTCTGAACTCTGCTCAATGTAGTCTCTGTACTAAAAAGATATCAATAAGACCTTAATAATGGAAACTCACAAAGCTTTCGTCAGATCAAAAATAATAATATCCAGAAAGGACCCAAACTAAGTCTCTACCTGGGTGCAGAACATCCGGTATCGAGAGAATCCCAGATGCATTCACTAAAAGGTTTAGATAACCATACTTTTCCTTCACAGAATTTGCTGCTTCCTGCAAACAATCGTTCCATGGAAATATAATTAATTATTCTTGGCGCAAACAAACAATTAGTGTGGTGCTTGACTATAAATTATCTCTGGAATTTTACTTTATTCCTCTTTTGTTGTATTCCTTTGAAACATAAGAAATTGATATCATAACCGCCATTATGAGGGGAACTACGAAAAAAATATAACCTTTCGATCATCTGTGTCGTTTGCAAACGCTTCTTAAAAAGTAAAAGTGTGTAGTTTAAGTTAAAACATTAAAATTTGTTTCAAATCACAAGTCCGACAAAGTTTGGAAAAGTATCAAGTTCAAATCATAAGCTTATTAGAAAGACTACCACAAGCCAAAGCATATCAATCTCGCGATTACGCAGATTTCCAACTCGAATAAATTTTTTCAATACCGCAGAAGCTCAATTACAATTAGCAAACACTTAAATAAAAATACATAATCCAATTAATTTTTGCAACTTAAATAATAAAAACAGGTCTTTTAACAATTTAATTACACAATGCCACACCTCAATTGTGCTATCATCTGTAAGATCGAGCCGACGAACATCAAGACGATCATCAAACTTATCCTTCAGCTCCAGAAGCTCCCTCGCTCCACTAGGATCACGACACGTGGCAACAACGTTTCCTTTCTCACTCTTCTCCAACAACTGTCTAACCTAATAACACACAAACACAATGCAAAATTAGCTCAGCACATTAAAACGTTAACATTTTTTTTAGAAAAAAAAATGTGCTCACAAATTCGAGTCCAATTCCTCTCGAAGCACCTTGAATCATCGACACACCGCCTTCGCATTTTGTAATTGACGAACAAAACGTGCGTGAAAATCTCTGCGCGATCAAATTCAGCTTCATCGTTCGTGTTTGCGGACGAAAATAATGTTGAGTATTGTGATTTTTACTTGCTACTGATGTGTGTGAAAATGTTGCTGTTGGATTTAGTTGCAAACTCGTCATTTTAAGTTCATTGGTTGATGGTGTAAAAAGCGATTTTAGGGCGAAGTGAAGAGAATTGTAGGGTTTTGTACTGGAGAGGTTTAGGGGCGTGGCTAAGCGGGACCGTTGGAGTTAACTAATTTAGGTGGGTCGTTATGGATAAGAAAGTGGACACGTTTAGCTAGAATTGTTGCGACATTTCTAAGGATATGTATGTACTTTTGTTAAAGATAGACAAAAATGTTCTTATTTTAAGACGGGACCGTTGGAGTTAACTAATTTAGGTGGCTACAAGCTTATTCAGGATTTCGCCCAACCCAAAAACTGAACTTGAAACCAAATTTGTGGGCCGAAACGTAAACCCGAAAATAGGCCATCGGTGGGTTTCTGTTTTGGGCTTAGAGGTCTTTCAAAAAAAAAAAATGGCTTCTTTTGTAATTGTGTTGCAATAAACGGCGGCCAACCAATTAAATAAAAGAAAAACTCGATGAATGAGTGAAGAAAAATCAATGAAATATTTACGGAAAAAACCTCACACACTCACATCCTTCACACATGCCGAGGCAGAAACTAATACACAACAACATCAAAATTCTACTTTTAGTCGAAAGAGTTAAAAAAACTCTGAAAAATTTAAGGTAGTCTCCCCTCGTTTGCCTCCGCCGGGTAGTCTATACCTCATCTTCATTTCTCCTTGAACAATTTTATATGAGCTTTATTTGTTGAACATTAAGGTAGTTCAAATACTCTCTATGCATTGTTAGAGAAGATAGATTAAGGTTTAGGAATTTAGGGTTTATTCTTAAGGTTTTATAAATTTAGGGTTATTGATTTCCAAATTTATGGGTTATAAATGCTGGAATCTAATTTTGATCAAGAATCGATGACATGACAAAGGGATTAATGGCATACGCAAGAAATTTTCCAAGTCCACTTTTTTTTGGATGAGAAGGAACTAAGTTCAATTTTTGTGTATATATCTTCTTCCCTTTTTAAGTGTCGATATATTTTCTGTTTCTTTGCAATGTGCAATTGTAATGAGTTTTCAATCCCATGAGACGTCAATGGATCATATTCTCTCTCCGCCCCATTACCTCGATCAAATGAGTCCTCCTCCCACACCAGTCCTCATTCACAATTGGCCCACCTCATGAGACGCCAATGGATAATGATCTCTCTCTATCCCGTGACCTTGATCCAATGGGTCCTCCTTCCACTTCTCACTCTCAACAGAAACTCGAACCACGGGCACAAAATATGGAGGATGGCAGTGGAAGTTCAAGACCACTTAGAAGCAAAAGAATCCGTAAGTAGATCTAAAGCTTGGCATCACTTTTACAAGTACTTCAGTAACAACGGAATTCAGATGGAAGCATGTAAATATTGTCTGCCTCACTATGCAACAGATATGATTAAGAACGAGACTTGTTCATTAATCAATCATAGGAAGTATGCAACCTTCACTTTGACAATCTTGCAAAAACTATGAGCCATACGCTTCATGCATTTACTAATAATACGACTGGGGCAAAACTGGGTGGTGATACTAGAGGCTTAGGACTATGTGGAAGATTGATCAGGATGCAAGTAGGAAAGCTCTAATTGAAATGATTATAATGGATGAGTTGCCCTTTATTTTTGTTGAGAATGAAAGTTTTTAGGTAATTTTATTGTGTGAGATATGAGCAGTCAACACTATCTCCCGCTTTCAAACTCGTGCAGGTACCCATTGTAACATTCATTGATGTTTTCGTTACTGCATTTTCCATGCAAATTGGAATTGGATTCGAATTCCCGATAGGAATGCTTAGCCTAGTTCTCAATTCTATAATTACTTGATATCTGTTGTAATAACGGTGTGTGCCTTATCCTTTTACTATTCATGTGTTAAGAGTCTCCCAAATACACCATTATCGTGTTATACATTTATATGGTCTAGACGAGAAAAGTCTTATAAATAGGACTCCCCCATTGAAGAAACATACACCTCTATTCGAAGTGAAAATTGATTTTTTTTTTTGTCTCTTACGTCTTTGTGTTTTTTTTAATCTTACTCCAAATGTATTATTTATTTGTAACACAATATAGACACAACCACATATACTCCAACTGAGCCTATAAGGAAAATTAAAGCACGATTGCTCTGATACCTTTATAGTCGTTTTCAATATATTATTAAGATAATAATTGTTAAATCCCCGTATGGTGTACACCTTTTTAAATTACTCAATGATTGGTAGAACACTAAAAGTTCACATAGATCGGTCTCGTCCTAGGAAAGATGATGAAGAGATTCTTGGTCCAAAAGTACCATATTTTAATGCCATTGGAGCTTAAATGTATCTTGCAAATTGTACTGGACCTGATATAACATTCACTATAAATTTAATTTCAGGTTTAGCTCACCACATAGAATGGAACTACATATTTATTTCATTATTTACGAGGAACTATTGGTCTTGGTCTATTTTGTCCTAAAAATGTAAAGAAGAATTCATTGTTTGTGCACATGTGTTTTATTTTTAACATCCACGTAAATCTAGATCTCAAATTGAATATGTATTCACATATGAAGGTACTGGTGTTTCATGACATTCTCGAAATCAGACACTGGTTACCACTTCTTCAACCATGTTACAGTTATTGTATTCCATGAACCAAGCATGACGTGTGTATGGTTACGATCGCTAAAACATCATATCAAAGCAACTCTTAGTTACCAATTAAGGAGGGTCCCACAATATTATACAAACATAATTTTGTATGTATTACTCAGATGAAAGAAGGCCACACCAAAAGTGAAAGGACCAAGCACATACCCGTAAAGTTCTTCTTTTCACTCATGAACTTGAAAAGAAATAAAGAAGTCAATATTCAATATGTTCGATAATGTAAAAACATAACAGATCTTTTTATGAAGGTACTTCACACAATAACTGATGTGGGGTATTTTCGTCTGGATACGTGTCCCCTCTCCAACACTCCACGTCAGACTGCTTTAGTTCTTGCTGCATGCTTAAGCAGCTTTTGAGTTCAGAACCTGCACTCAACACTACACGTAAACTAAGCCGGTGCCTCCTCCGGCGAAGGCACTCCGACGCTCAAGTCAGATAGGTCAGAATGTGAGGTATTATCGTCAGAGACAATAGCTCGAACAAATAGGTCGAATTTAGCTCAAATAGGTCGAATTTGAGTCGTATAGGTCGAATAAGCACACCTCGAAATGGTATTGAGAATCGAGATGAAGGCACCCGAATAGGTCGAATTACCCTCAAATAGCTCGAAATACACTCTATATAGATCGAACAAGAGCTATTGCAAATAGCTCGAATTATTGCTCTATAGCTCGAATTCGATGTATATAGCTCAAAATTAAATGCATGGAAAATAAAAACGTACCTTAGAATGAGGCATGGGACCCCTTATATAGTAATAAGAGTCCTTATTCAGCTAGAAGTGCAATCCAAGTAGAACTATGATTAAAAATAGGTCGAATTAGAGCTATTTTGAAATAGCTCGAATTTGGCTTTCAAATAGGTCGAACTGGGCCAAATAGGTCGAATTTGGCCAAATAGGTCGAAATAGGCCAAATAGGTTGAATTCCGACCTATTCTTCAGCTTTGCGCAGTCTCACCGTTTTTGTCATATCTCCTTCTCTAGACCTTAGAATCTAGATCAACTTTTTGATTTGGAAACTAGACTCCAGAGGCTTTCCAGGCATATACGATTTATTGAATTCAGAGTTGAATGGATAGCTCGAATTTACTAGTCGAAATATAGCTCGAGATTTCACTCTCCAAAGCTTCTCCTCCTCCCATTGGAATGATGAATATGACTCCTTTATATACTACTTAGAGTCCTTCCTTAGCTAGAAGTCCATTCCAAGTAGAATTATAAGTTGAATTGAGCCCTGAATAACTCTAAATTGGGCCTGCACGGGCCTAATTTTGAGTTTTGCCTTAAATTGTAATTTTGCATTAAAAAATAATGGTGCTGACGTGGCATAATAATCCCGAAATATGCTCAGATATTATATCGAATATTATGACGTTGCAGTACCAAAATATGGTACATCAATAACCTTAAAAAAAACATGTTTAGAGCAGGGAGATGCAAAATGTGAAAGATTTGTAACGAAGGACCGCAAATGCCTACTTTAGGGGGAGCTCACTCGGCTATACTCCTTTTGAGCTTATTGTTATTTTTATCCCACTAGTTTTCCTAATGCGCTTTTTAACGAGTTAACATAAAATGTATTTATAAAACTAATAATATATTTTTTTTAACTATAATTTTTTCCCACAATAATTCATCAATTTATGTAATGAAGAAAATTGTAGCAACGTATTTGAAGAATTTTTTTACACTTAGGTAGTCTTATCATTTGTAAATTACACTATATAGTCGAAGAAGAAAATATTCTCTTACTTTGTATCATTCTCGAAAATCTTAGTTAATTGTGTTTTAACTATATTAGTGTATGTATGTAATTGAGGGATAAATTACATTAACCTCCCCCAAGGTTTTCTCTCTCTCCAACCACCTCCCCTCTTGTTTGCAACTTTTTCATTTCCCTCCCTTCTATTAGTTGACTAACAGTCAACTGTTAAACTCAAAGGTTAAATTTTTCATTTCATAATAAATTGAAGCAAAAATCTGAATTGCACCCAAAATTGATTTGTTGAACTTGTGCACGAAGAGCATATCCACCACACAAAATGACTATGAAAAGTTCTCAGATGAAAGAACCTTTGCTCTTCCTTCGTTAAACTATCTCTTGGTGAAATCAAAGGCTCATTACGTTTCTTGTTCATCGTCAACCTCAGGAATTCATAGAGCATGTAATATGTTGTAACTTTTCTAAAAAAGACGAAGAGGTTTTAAAGGTTGTGTTTGGATTCTGAATCTTTAATCCTTGCAATCACCAAGAACCATATAATGCACAAAAGCTTATCAACCACTCATACTTTTTGTTATTTATGGAACAATCGTTCTTGGTGGATCTTCTTCTTCAATAATATGAACCCTATTGAAAGCAACGATGGAAAGTTATTGTACCTTTGAAGAGAGAAGCTTTTCAATAAATACAAACTTAATATCCATCAAGTTTTTAAACAGAAGTCAAGATGAACTCTTGTAATTAGCTACATTAGTAAAAGTTAGTTTTTTTTTTGTTTCTTATGGATTTTAAGAGTTGTTGTTTCATATATTTTCTAGTTCTATAAGAATAATACTGAAATTTAATTCCCAATTCATTTTCTTTTGTATTATATGCTTGGGACTCTGTTCACTTGTCCATTTTCTTAAATCATGAACTATTGTAAATAAATTGCTAAGGAAGATAGAGAATGCACCACGTAGTAGTTAAGTATAAACTTGTTATTCGTTAAACTATGTGGAACATTAATTATATCCTTTAGCAATCATTTATTTTAGATAAAAAATGATGATTGTTACTTTCTTTCTGACTTACATGTTATATAAACTTTGGTTAGGTTGGTAATTCAATTCCATGCAAACGATATTCCATATGAATTGAGTTTTCCTTCTCTTAATTCATAGGTTCATGGGTTTTCTTTCTCAAAATCTTGAAGAATTTGAACGATACCATTTAATAAGTAGCTAGTGTTTTCGTAGATCTGTCAACTTTTCTAGCATAACATGAGAATGAGTATGTTATTTTCTGCTTTAAAACAACCTTCTTGCTGAATTTTGTATGATTGTATTAGCTTGTTTTCATCGTCACTTTAATAAAAATAGCAGGATGAAGTTTTCACTTTCAATCGATCAAACAGGGCGTGAATATTTGATCCATAACGTAGAGACAAATGGATTGACAATGCAAGTTCTTCTTGATAGAATTTATTTAGTTATAAATGTTGATCATTTTCTAAGATTTGAGGTTATTCCGAAATTCCAAGGTATTATTCCACTGTCCGAGGAGGCAATTGACATCAACACAGATGAGGAATTGAACATGGTGGTAGCTATGTACACTAACACAGGCCTTAAAATTGTACAGTTAAAATTTAACTTGGAGTTTAGGGGGCCAAACTTTGAAGTAATGGAAGAAGTTCCTCAAGTGATTCAAACACATGCTAAAGATGGGCAAATTACATTGAGCAATCATGAAGAGTATGCCCCAAATACTACTAAAAGAGATAGTGATGATGACTTATCTAGATATTCCTGTTCTAATAATGTCAAGTGTTATGGACCAAGTGATGCAAATGAAGAGAAAACATATCCAATTGCGCTTATAAGTGATGATATGGTGGATAACTACTTTCAAGAGAATGTTGGAGTGATTGAAAAGTTGGAAGTGGGAATGACATTTTGATGATGTTGATCATTTTAGGAGAGTTATAAAAAATTATGCTATACAAGAAGATTTTCCTTTGATGAGGCTAAAGAATGAGAAAAGAAGAGTGACACTCAAGTGCCAAATACAAGGATCCACATGGAGAATTCATGCATCTCCCGTAGGGGTTGATCAAGCTACTTATCAAATCAAAACTTATAACAGTGATCATAACAGTGATCACACTTCTGATCCTTTTGGCCATGGATGCAAAGAGGTATCGGCTCAATGAATAGCAGAAAAATTGTGTATAATTTCAAAACTAATCATTTTCTTGATGTTAGCATTGTTTCTCTGAAATTGAAAACAACTCATGGGGTATCTGTCAAGCAGGGAAAACTATACAGAGCAAGATCTGGAATTAGAGATGGTGGACGATGGTCATACCACAAGTTATGCCAATATACTAGATTACATAGGTGCATTGCATAAAAAAGATAAGAACATTTTCATCAAATTAAAATGCACAGGACTTGACATGACAAATATATCCTCTAGTTTCAAGAAGCATCCATCTACAATAATAAATGGCTTACACCCATATTTATTGGTGTAGGCCATTTATTGGTATAGATGGATGCTTCTTGAAAGGCCTATACGGTGGTCAGTTACTAGTTGCCACAACATTGGATGCAAACTCGGGTATTTTTCCACTTGCTGTGTTGTTTGCCGAAACAGAATCAACGACAACATAGTCTTACTTTCTTCAATGCCTACAAAATTATCAGGATGATCCAAGATGTCTTACGTTTATTTTAGATAGAAAAAAGGCATTCCGAATGCTTTGAGAAATATATGTTCTACATCTACAACCAGGTTTTGCGCAAAGCATAGGTGTGACAACTTTCAAGAAAAGTTTCCAGGCTCAAAACTTGGAATTTTGTATCGGAAAGTCGTGAGAGCAACCAATGCCATAAATTTCAAACAAATTATGGATATGATGAAATCTATTGATGAGGCAGCATGGCGATGGATGTTTAGTGAAGATCCAAGACACTGATCAGTTCATGCATTTGATGAACATGTAAAATATAATCATGTTACCAAGAACATGACTGAATCATTCAAGGGATGGATTGGCAAGATCAAACAACTTCCAATACTTAGTTTATTGAAGAAGTGAGAAAAAAATGCATGAAAAAAATTCCCATCAACAGATGGGTTAAAATGGGAATTAGATTTCTCTTCGAAAGTGAGAGAAAAGCTTGTTGATGCAAGAAAAATGGGCTGGCATATTTAAGGTCAATCTAATGGCGATGAATATGAAGTTTATGATGACAAAACTTACCTAGCAAGTTTAAATAAAAGAACTTGTCAATGTGGAGAATGGGATTTATGTGGAATACCTTGCAAACACGCAATGGCTTGTATCCATAACAAACAAGATGATCCACTTCAATATATTCATCCGTATTTTTGCAAGCGTACTTGAGGTCATATCAAGAAAATGTGCCTACACTACTAGGTAAGATTATGTGGCCTACTGTTCCCCATCCAAGGATATTTCCTCCAGTTAAGGTGAAGGGCAAAGATAAACATGGAAAATCTAAGCAAACTTGGAGAGGCCGACCAGTTCTTAATAGAAGAAGAGCAACAAATGAACCGACTAGAAAAATGAGGAGGTCAAATTTTGTGCATTGTCGGAGACGTAAAGGAATGAACCATAGTTGGTGAACATGCCCTCAAAGGCCAGAGAACTGGGTAAGAGACAATCAAAGAAGAGATGAATCATCGAATTCATATGTATCTTTAGTTAACCACTTCTTTTTTTTCCTTTTAAGTTTTTAGATTATCTTGTTCTTATCGTAGTAATCATACTTATTCTTATAGGTTGTTGCCTTCATATGTTTTTCGTACTTTAGGTTGGTGATATGAGTTATTTTCAATCGGGACTCTAGGAATTGTCTATTTGTGGATGTGATTATTTTATTATTGTATATTTATATTGTCATTTTGTGGTGATAGTGGATATATTCCTGTGCTCGAGGATAATTAGGACAACAATTTAAGCAAATCCATGTTGAAATTAGGTGTAGATAATAACTATTGGTATATTTTGTTGATAGGCTAGAAGGTTTGAGACTTCTGATCTTAACAAGCTGTCTATGTTTTGTAACCTCACCAGAAGTCAAAACATTCATTTCTTGGTAGGCAAATGTAAACTTTTGCTTTTGGCAAGGTTGACAACTTATATATACTAATGTTTTGGTAGAATTAAACATGTACACAGTTAAAGTTAATTTATATGTGCCAAAGCCTCTCAAAATAGTGGAGCCTAGGAATGCTTTGATCTTTGAGTATTGTGATGTTCTCCTTTTAAATTTTGTTGAAGTTGTGATTGCTGCTTCTATCAAGTGAGAAGCATTCATTGGCTGGTCATGTTCTGAATTTGGATGTTTTGTTGCTGGTTTTGTGAGTAATGGAAGTTCATTTTACTTCAAGAAAAAAGCGAAATCCAAGACAAAGCACACAATGTTTCATCTTTATGTAAAATTCACATTCTCTGCCTATTGTGTGTAAGGGTGGGACGGGTCGGGTACCCGCGGGTTCGGGTATTTCCCGATGGGTACCCGTTTTTCCTTCTTTTTCTTTTTTTTTTTTTTGGTTGTGTCTTCAAATATTGTAATATTTTTGCATTATATTATATTATTATAATATATTATATTATATTATATTATTAATGTTGGCCTTTCAATTTTTTCTTGGATAATTTTTCTCGTTTTGTGCGATCCGATTTGTTAGCGCTTAATTAGTATATTACTAGTGAATAGTGACATTATTTCAGTCCAATTATTTTTTATTAATATTATTTCACTAGTAATGTTACTTCTAGGTTTCAATAGCCTATTTGTAGGCTGTGTTGAGCTTATGATAAATAGTATGTGTTCAAACTATATTTACTAATAATATATATATATATGATTATATTGAGATAGTCCTCAAACAAAAAGGCGAGAAGTACAAAAAATCCAACATTATTTAAGAAAGGAAAAAAGAGGCAAAGTACACACATAATTTTCTAAGATTGCACCTCGTTTGAGCTAAAAATTGGACATAAATGCTTTGAATTTTATGATTTGAACCTGTAACATAAACCCTAACTAACACACCAAAGTAAAATTGGACATGAATGCTTTGTATTTTATATTCGAACCTGTAACATAAACGCCAACTAGCACATCAAAGTAATTTGCGCATATTAACTCCACGACAATTCAACATAAACATCACACCAATTCAACTACTTAGCATCATATTCATCAAAAAGCCACAAACAATTCAATAGATCAAAGCATAATTTATCAACAACAATTCAATTTGCAATAAAGTTGCAACAATATAAATTCATCACAACAAGTTAAACAACTAAATAAAAATCCATAAAAGTCGGCATTCACCGAATCTTCCAAAATGGATACATCTTAGCCCATTGCTGCAATATCTACAAAAGAGTGACAGATAAAAGTAAGCATTTTCAACACAGTATAACATAAAAGTAATCTACAAAGGAATGACTAAAACACATTAAAGCTACCTTTATCGCGATTTTCCATTTCCAATATACTCTCCTCTATGTCAAGTGGCATATTACGTCTCGAAGCCAGTCTTGGTAGCAAATGACGGATTGCACATTCTAGGACTCAACGAGCTCCTAAATCGATCAAGAATGTGCCCTCCCGTGCTGAATGCAGACT